>JAGVVM010009318.1:0-11951 GCA_019149425.1 Psidium friedrichsthalianum
ACCATTCAATACTCATATTATGTTCAAACCCATTTATGACCCATTTATTGAATATAACTAACCCATATAATAACTTAGCCGGTTATTCAGCCCATCCTATATGGGTTAAAAAAAAATGAGCATATGACTTAATTTGTACGAGACTAAGTTATAAACCAATTTATGACTTTTTTTATGGCCCATTCAACACTAATAATTTATGATTCATTTATTGAATATGACTAACCCATATAATAACCCAGCCCGTAATTCAACATATTATATATGGGTTGAAACATTGGTTCATGACTCATTTTGACAAGTCTAGCGAAGCCTGGTGGATCAAGCATCTAGACAATGTTATTATCGAGCGCATTAGCTCGTAACCCTTCCGTGCACGTACGCCAACTGGATGAATACAATAAAAATTATTATCGTGCAAATACTAGGGTTGGTCACATGTACAAACTCTAGGGATAAAAAGTTTCACTCGATGGGCAAAAATTTGGCGACACGAGAACTATTATTAGGCTCCAAATGCTGAGGTCGAGGTGGAAAATTGAACGTGACATGAAGTTTGTTCCGGATTAGAGCTTAACCGGCAGCGCTTTGGTTAGTGGAGAACGAGAGGCACAATATACAACAATGACACCGGCTTTGTGTGATTTCGATTAGCAAGAGCAAGAGCAAAAGCAAAAGCAAACTAGAGATTCGATAAGGGAAGGGAACGCTCTTTTACGTAATTGCATGTGACTAGGCAAGCAATACCGTGCGGAAAAATTACCATAAAGTCATAAATCTATTGAATTTGTGCTAATTCAGTTCTAAATTTTTTTGGGCCAATTTAGTCTTAAACCTATTGTATTTGTATTAATTTAGTCCATGCAGCCAATTTGGCTGGAAATCACTACATGAACCACCGACCATCCTAAGTAAGTAGAATATTGTTCAATTAAGATATTTTCGATTGTAATTCTTTTTTTTTTCAATGTTTTTACTCTGTTGGGCTAAGAGTTAGCCAATTTTACAAAATATTAAAATATTACTAAAAATTTTCCATGTCAACACCAGTTGCATCATGTAGGACGGTTGGTGGTTCGTGTCAGTGATTTTCTGATAAAATTGGCCAGATGGACTGATTGGAACAAATGCAAAAGAATTAAGGTTCAATTGGCAAAAACAAGTTCAGGACTAAATTGACACAATTGCAATAGGTTTAGAAATTTTTTTTGGGAAAAGTGTCAAAAAATCCTAAACTTATTGTATTTGTGTCAATTTAGTCATAAACTTTTTATTGGCACAATTTAGTCCTAAATCTTTTATACTTGTGTCAATTGAGTCCATCCGGTTAATCTTAACGGAATTAACTAATGTACAAGTCAGTTGTCCCATGTGGCACGATTGCCGCTAACGTGGATCTTTTAAAGAATTTTTAAATATTTAAAATAATTTTTATCTTTTTTTCCCCTTTCTTCTCTTCTTTCTTCTTCGTTCTTTTTTCTTCTCTCCTTTATGTTGCACATGGCCAACTACCGTCGGGATGACTAACCTTGCTAGGCCGAGGGCGAACCTCACCACGGCAGGCCCTTGCCAAGGCCATGGCCACCATGGTCAGTGTTGCTTGGGCAAAGCCGATGCTTGGTGAGGCTCGCTAGCCTGTGCAAGTCTGACCTAGGCCAGATCTAGAGACGTTGATCCATGTGACCTCCATTGCCATCGCCGATGCCAACCCACGACCTTCATGAATGGTGAAAGACATAATCAAGGGACAGCAGTGACGACTCTAATGGAGAGGGGCTAGTGTTTGATGACGGCTATAGGTGTGATGGTCAAGTATCGTTGCAGCCTCGACTAGGCTAGGACGACTGTAGTCAGGTGAGGACAGCCTTGTTGAGCCTCGACCTTGCTTGAGCAACGCCTGCTGAGGCCACCTTGCTTGGGCAAGGGTTGGTTGTGGCAAGGCTCGCCCTCATTGATGCTCACCCTTAACTTGGTGAGGCCAGTTCTCCCGATGTGCGACTTGTAGCGGAGCAGTGGCTAGCCACTTGTAACACAGAAGAGGGAAGGGAAAAAGAATGAAGAAGAAAGAAGAAGAAAGGAAAAAAAAATATAAAAGTTATTTAAAAATTCAAAAATATTGAAAAAATATTTGGAAATGTCGACGTCAGCGCTGGTTGTGCTGCATGGGATGGCCAGTGTCTATGCCAGCGAATTATAACTAAAATTGACTGGATGAACTCAATCAATATAAAGGCAAAATGTTTTAAACTGTATCGACACCAATAAAAAGTTCAGGACTGAATTGCCGCAAATGCAATAGGTTCATCACTTTTTCAAAACTTTTTCCGGACTTTTTCTTGGTAATTTTCCTATATCCATCATATATGAGACAAGCGATTCTCTCCTTGTGATGTTAATCCGAACAAATTGCAGAGTGACTCCGCAACTTCTTGGCCGTGGAAGACGTGTAGATATGCTTTTTCAAGGCGATAAAAAGATGAAAGTGGGACACGAAGATGATTCAACGCCACTTCGAGGGACCATAACTCAATCGAGGAGATCCCCATGAGGCAACCAACTCTCCCTACTGGCTCTCTATCAATTTTCTCACTAGCTCAAATGACCCACCATGGCCTTTATCTCGATGGGTGTAGGTGGGGCTTCACTTATATATATAATCTCTCAATGGTCCCATCGTCCAAAGTGGCTTGAGGCATGGGTGACAAGATGGAATCCTACTCTTCTTATCTTCATTCGAGGGTGGATTTACTTGGGGGAGAACTCCATAAAAAAAAAAGAAAAAAGAAAATGCTTTTCGAGAAAGCATTTTTAGGAAAATACTTCGTTTTTCTCTATTTGGTGATGTGTGGCCGAAAAAGCCTTCTTGCATTTGGATCTCATTTGGAAGATGATTTCAATTTCATGACTTTATCCGTGCTAGAAAAAGCTAAAATTTTAAATCATTCTTATTTTATTTTATCATTTTCTTTCTCCCCTCCATCGTGACATGGCGGCGGTGGCCATGGGTGAGCTTGCACTTGCCAACCCATGTTTGTAGCTGGTCACTGGCCGTCATTGAGGCCCGACGACTAGTAGAGGAAGAAGAAAAATAAAAAACAAAAATTCTAAAAGATAAAAAGAGAATGTAAAATATGAATATAAAATATATAAAATAAAATAAAAAAACTAAAATAATAAAATTCAAGATGAGAAATTCGGAAAGTTTTTTCACCTCTTTAGATTTAGGAATCCGTTTCCTAATTTTACGAGTGAATTTTCCGTCGACGGGAAAGTGTTTTTCGTTGACTAATTCACTTTCGAAAAACCAAACGAGTGAAAGTCCGGAATACACTTTACGCGCCCTGAATTCTGTGTTTCTAGTTCTAGGGTTGTGCAAGTTTTAGGTGAGCCTTATTCACATATCGTCGCAACAAATCGAAGAAGGATCTTGCAAAATCCTGGATGAAAGCATATCCCGAAAGAGTCATCGGTTTGTCTATTGAGAGAAAAAGATGTGGTCTCTCCTTTTATTTTTTTTTTCCGGCTCTTATTTTGGTGCTTCAACATATATCTAACATAGTTTTGTTGCAATTTGTATCGGTGGACGCTTCAAGATCCGGGTTGAATA
This sequence comes from Psidium friedrichsthalianum, assembly GCA_019149425.1. Classification (NCBI taxonomy): domain Eukaryota; kingdom Viridiplantae; phylum Streptophyta; class Magnoliopsida; order Myrtales; family Myrtaceae; genus Psidium; species Psidium friedrichsthalianum. The sequence goes on from JAGVVM010009318.1 coordinate 3,608, forward strand.
TGCTCAGCAATATTGATTATTCCACCGAAATGGAGAACTCCATTTTAATCCTCGAGATGGGATTTTCCCAGTAGCCCCGTTGATTTGTTCTTCATCGCCAAGAATAAAGCAGAGGAAAACGGAGGAGCTTCTTCTTCTCCGCCCTTCACTTCTCATTTCCCAAAACCCTAGCGAGAGACAGGAGACCAAAAGGGTAATGGAGGGAGAAGGGAGAGAGAGAAAATAGGGCACTTTGAACCCCTTGACTTCGACCCACAAAAAAAAAAAAAAAAAACCTTGACAAGTGGGCCTGCGTAGGACATGTGGCGACCAGCGAGTGGAGGGGAGTTCGCTGACGTGGATGGCCAAGACTACCCAATATCTTCTCCTCTCGGAGGGTGTTTCCACTTGACTTATCAATCTGTGGGTGCGATTGGCGAAGGTCTACAATGGGTAGCAATGGGCAATGGTTGGCAGTTGGCGATGGTCGTGGGCAACTATAGGTAGCGGCTGGTAGAGGTCGGTGATGTTGGTCGCACTAGTTGGCAATGGGGGGTGATGGTCATGACTGGTGGTGGGTGGCGGTGGAGGTCCGCGGAGGTAGGCATAGTTGAAAAGAGGGTGAGGGAGTGATAAAAAGAGTGTGAGGCAAGGAGTACTTTTTGGGGTTTTTTTTTTTTACTTTTTTTTGTTTGAAAAGTACTTCTTGAGTTAAGTAGTAATTTTTTTTAATTTCTCAAATTGGGGGAAAAAAACTTCAGAAGTGAAAATTTACTTCAAAATTAGAAATTTCTTTTAAAAGTAAAATTTTTTACCAAACGGATTTCTGCTCTGGAAGTACTTCCAGAGCAGAAATTCACTTCCATAAGTGTTACCATGCACGCCCTAAATGACCTACTTTAGTCGGTGGCTAGAATATTGCTTTCATACAATGGGAGTCATTGGTTCAAATGGACTGGTACCAAGATCGAGTCTCATACAGACATATCTCATTTTAACGGCTAGCACAGTAACAATGAGAATGGCTTGCCCATAGCCCCTAATTGATTGGCCCAGGCTCGGCAATTTTTTTTTAATGGAATGGGCCTTTGAGGGCCAATCCAATGACCGAGATCATGGGCCTAACCTTAATCATATAATGATTGCTCAACTTAATTTGGACTTACCTTCCCATCCCTCCATTAGCTACCTTCTAACACATGACTGACCGTCTACGGATGCATGTTTCCATGACCCTCTTCAGGAGCACAGACATTCCTGGCTTGCTTAAAAGCACCCAAAGTATCCCTTGTTATCACCAAGCAACGATAATCTGGCCTTAACCGACTCGATAATCTGTTAAGGGAAAATTCACGAGGCTATACGCTTGTATATGCTCGACAGTCTGGAGTTCGATTCCTATGTTTCTACGTGACTATTTTTCTTCCGGCGTAGCCGTAGTAATAACTGTAACCAAGAGGAGATGCTAGGCTACATGAACAAATATCTCCAAGCCAAGATGCTTTGTTTTGGGCCTTGAGATGATGATCTTGAGTCCGAAAAGCCCAATGAGAGATTAATGGGCCCAGGCGGGCCTGATTGGATCGAGCCTTTTCGGCCGAAATACTTTATCCATTATGTAAACGAATTGTTTTCTTGTCAACTCGTATTTTCCACGTGTCCTTAAACTTTCTCTAAAAATTATAGTTGGACAAAGGTCATTTTATATTGCGGTTTCCCTTTATTGGATTTAATTACAATAGATCAAATAACGAATATTTATTGAATTTGTTACTCTTTATTCGTCACAATCTAATTATTTTATTTGCAAAGACCCTTTTCATAACTAACATTTTTTTTTGTCATAACTGTTTCATTCCCTTTTAATAATTACAGACGTGATAATTCCTAAAGATTGACCTCTATTTAATATATGTGATTTGATTTCCATCTACAAATGAAACGAAAGATTTTGCTATTTTCCCTATCAATCGCTTTATTGTCTTCTCTTCTTTAATCGATCCCGTGTTAAATATCATATCACAAACAACACCATTCAACCGCGAATAAAATCCGATTCCATTGCGAGGCAACGGGTTGTTTGCTTGTTCTGGTCCGATAATAGCAAGGATGTACTGAAATTCAAGATATTTTTCGCTCGTAAATCGAGAAATAGAAAATATCAACTTTAATTTGTCTCTCTCAATTAGTCTCTCTCTTTCATTCTTTATTTTAAACTCTTTAGAAAGACATAAGTCTTGTCGCTTGGGCTTGAGACCTCCACATGAAATGTTCCGTATATCGAATAAATCCTGTCTAGTTTGGTTCAGCGCCAAACAACCCTTAGCATCCATCTCGTGAACAACCTTTACCATTTGTGTAAATTTTGACATAATTGGACCGCGGTAGAATTATATGTACGCGTCAATTCGCCAGTTCACATTCGAGTTGATGAATCATTCATGTACCATAAATTCTTGTGTATAGTCGTCCTTTGACGGTGCTAAAATTACTCTCTGCATGGAATATTCCTCAATTAAGGCACAAATTCCCCCGTGGCAAACTATGTAGTAAATTAGTAAAGAAATTCTTGTTTGTATGTATTCTTATATTCATTCATTTATTATATCCAGTTTTGGCTTCCTTAATATTTACATATGCTGTTGAAAAGGGAAAAACCCACTATTTATGGAATCAGTGAAATTGCCAAGAAATCATAAAAAATAGATTTCTTTCACAATTCAAAAGCCAATTTATGGAAAAAAGTTAGGGTAAGTTATAGAGTAACAAGGACACCTTGGCGCCAGCTTCTTCAATATCTAGAAGGGCAACTCTCTCTCTCTCTCTCTCTCTCTCAAGCAAACAATGAAGAAGAATGAACAGCAACAACAAACACCACCACCACCACCGCTGGCGCCGTCACCGTCGAAGCTCATCCGCTGCACTGCCCAAATGCACTTCCACCACCTCATCCACTACTTCCTCCTCTTCGCCTCTGGCTTGGCCCTCGGGCTCACCCTCTCCACCTCTCTCAAAAACTTCTCCTCCTTCAACCTATCCCTCCAACTCAACAACCACAACCAGCTCTCCCTCCAAACCCCACCTCTCGCCGCCGCTGCCGCCTTCCCTCTTCAACCAAACCCCGACGCAATGGTGTGGCGCCATCTTGAGCGACTTCTTGGACCCACCGGCCGCCCTGCACGGCATGGACGACAAAGAGCTCCTCTGGAGGGCGTCCATGGCTCCCAAGCTACGGCAATACCCTTTCAAGCGCGTCCCCAAGGTCGCCTTCCTGTTCCTGACGAGAGGTCCTCTACCGCTCGCTCCGCTGTGGGAGATGTTCTTCCGAGGGCACGACGGTCTCTTCTCCATCTACGTCACTCCCATCCTGCGTTCAATGCCACGGCAGCCGACGGTGAGAGGGAAGGCTCAGTCTTCCACGGCCGGAGAATTCCTAGTAAGGTCAGTGACGAGCAGCCTTCTAAAAAATTCCAATCTTTCACGCATATAGTCTTACAATATTCGTATCGGTGATGCATAATTTCAGAATTTGATCCATAAACTTAGTTCGATGTAACTAAAATCCGACCTACAAAATAGATGGAACAGTAAATGTGCATCACCCTAGGCTGTCTAAATGACGCAATAAGGGCGGCTTTAATCGGACACTAATCTATGTTTAAGCTTTAGCTAGGCCGTGTTCTTTCAAGCCACCCCTTTAAAGCTGCGGCCTATGTAGCCCTAACGCATATTCGCGAAAGAAGCAAGTTCTTGTCTGCTTAGGACAGTTCCCGGCTGGCTTTTTGCTATCTATGTCAACAAATATTTAGTAACAGGAAAAAATATTTAATTAGTTGTTATTTAAGTCGAGAAAAGTGCTCATAAAATGCATAATCAGCTAGCTAGAAAATTAAGGGATAATCCGGGATCCTCGAACTCGCCACCAGCTCATGATCGAGTTAAGTCCCGAGGTTCGCCTGGCAGGCAGCCCGCCGGGATCTGATAGCACTCCACGGATGGCGGGGATCGAACTCGTGGTATGAAGTCACATGCCCGAGCTTGCCCGAGCCCGTCCTGGTAGGTGCTATTCACAAGCGATCATGGGAGATGGATCGCATGGAATTTGCCATATTCGAGACTTAGCTTGGATTCTACTCACTTCCTTTTCGCCATTCCTTTCTTCTCGGTGTCCCTTGTGTGAAAAGTGAAAAAGTGTAGAAGCCGAATTTAGACGCCGAAACTTCAAGAGCTACAATTGAAACCTCCCAATTCGTAATTTAGTTTTAATAAAATGGGTATCGTAACCGAAAAAAAATTTCCTTTTCATGCAATCAAAAAGAAAAATGGAAAATATCGCCGCCCTCCTTTTTTTTCTTTTGGCCCAATCCCCGCTCTCTTTAGTAACCAAAAGATGTTCAATTCAAAACTAAAAGCAGAAAAATAAAAATAAAAAGAGAAAAAAAAAGGGAAAGAAAATCTCCAATTCATATTGCGGAAATATTTCCTGGCATGCTTCTATTGTTGGGCTCAACTGGATGCAACTTAGCTGAGCCTGGACTTTCGATTTCTTGGGCTCGTGCAGGAGGTCCAGTGGGGCAACTTCAACATGGTAGAGGCCGAGCGGCGCCTCCTCGCCAACGCGCTGCTCGACATCTCGAACCAACGGTTCGTCCTCCTGTCCGAGTCCTGCATCCCGCTCTTCAACTTCACCACCATCTATTCCTACCTCGTCGGGTCCTCCAAGTCCTTCGTCGAGGCCTACGACCAGCCCGGGCCCGTGGGCCGGGCCGGTACACCCCCGGATGAGGCCCACTATCCGGATCGAGCAGTGGCGGAAAGGGTCACAGTGGTTCGAGATGGACCGGGCGCTGGCGATCGAGGTGGTCTCGGACACGAAGTACTACTCCACGTTCAGGAGGTTCTGCAAGGGCTCGTGCTACTCGGACGAGCATTACCTGCCCACGCTCGTGAGCATCAGGTTTTGGCGGAGGAACTCGAACCGGAGCTTGACCTGGGTCGACTGGTCGCGGGCGGGCCCCACCCGGCCCGGTTCATCCGGGGGCAGGTGACCGTTGAGCTCTTGAAGAGGTTGAGAGGTGGTGGGAGCAGGAAGTGCGAGTACAATGGGAAGAGCACGAGCGTGTGCTTCTTGTTTGCTAGGAAGTTCCTGCCCAATTCCTTGGTCAGGCTGCTGAGATTTGCTCCAGAGGTCATGGAATTCTGAAAAACTAGGAAGTAAAAAAAAGGAGGAGTTGTATTCCTTTCATCGATTATTTTGATGATGACTTTTGTCTTGTTTCACATTTTTTTTAAAAAATTGGGAAAATAACACAAATGGTCCATGTACTTTGATCCAACATGCATTATCGTCCATGAACTTTTAATTTATTCAACGTGATCCCCGAACTGCAGCCTAAAGTGCAATGTTCTCCCTCAATTTCTAATTTGTTCAATATGTTCTCCAAACTTTTGGTACATCTTCAATCTAGTCTTCGAGGTATATAAAAATATTCGATGTTGTCCTTTCATTAATTCAAGTTTAGGGACAGTATTGAACATTTTCTATTAGTTCATAGATTAGATTAAATATGTATCGAAAGTTCAAGTATCACATTGAACAAATTAAAAATTTAGAGAGCCAAAGTTTAGAGACTATTTGTGTAATTATCCCTTTAGAAATCATTTGACAATGTTAGCAATAACCCTAATCGACTGTTGTAGGTGGCAAACAGAAGTGGAGTAACTGACAGGATATTTCATTTTGTATTTTTTTTTTTTGGGGGATCAAATTTTTGTACTTACCTATGAGGTTCCTAATGGATTATAAGTGTGGGCACGACATTGAAGACCTTGAGGGCCATGTCCTTTTTTGTACCTTTCTCCCTCATTTCAAATGTTGGTTTTTTGTCTTAGGTTGTCGATATCATTGGAATGTTTCAAATTGCCTGTGTTTTTGGGAGTAGCAAGTAGCTATCTTTGACATTTTGAGATACTTGTGATTATTGTTCTTTAGTTTTATCTCTTGACCTACCGACGAGACGGGAAGTATTTTATGCAGGAGTCACATTGGTTAAGCAATGAAGCTATTGCACCTCGATAAAGTCATCGTGCACGCGCGTATTATTGGAAATCGACATTGTGGTTGTTTTCGAAAAATCGCAATGTAGATTGATTTGCTTCGCCATTTATAATTCAAGTTATGGTTTGGATGAAGGATTTGTGATTTTCATGAAATTTAAAGGTAGTTTGATAAGCTCAGGATAATTTTGGTAAAATTGGGTTAAATGCGGATCTTTTATTTGGCCACTGCAGTATCAAGTGTGTTAAGGATATGCGTTGGTGGTCGTTTTTGAAAAAATGTAATGTCTTTTTTATCAAATATCTTCGCATTAATGTGTATTTACTGAAGTAATAGCGTTTGAATGTTGAGTTTTGTACATTTTTTGGGGGCAAAGGCAACTTTCAGTAAAAGCATGAAAAAGGAAGAAAGAGACGCCCACGATAGAAGCAACTCTATGAGCCTACGCTTGCTGGCGAACGACGAATATGGATAGATGCTAGAGCTTCGCAATGAGAAGAGGCAGCAGTTAGTAGCTTCTAATTGAGGGCGGCTGACGCGAGCCTAGTCGAGGGTGCTTTCTTGCCTGATGTTGCACAATCCCTCAAGTACACGTGACATGGGATTGCACGACACTAGTGAGCCTTGTTACCTTGGTACAGGCATTTTGAGTGGAGGGCCCACCATCAGCCCAGAGCGAGGGCTCTGAGGCTGCATCCTGTATGACCTCTGCAAGCTTTCGGCTTGACAAATTTGTAGAGCCGGGGTTCATTGACATATCTGGCAGATCTCAACTGAGCTGATAGATCATAATAATCAATGTTACAAGATTTAGCAGCTTCCGCGATCCCGCCCTCATGAATGGCGACCATTGACCTAGCGAGCGCAACGACGCAGATTTCCTAATGTCGAAGAGATGAATTCTAACTTAGAGGGCAAGACGGGAAAATGACATTTAGGCGGTTTGGGGGGGCACGTTTGAAGTGTGTGGTCAAAAGTCACTTCTATAGCCCCAAACTTATTTTGCTGATAGTGCTCACCCAGACATTGTTTCATGAAGTGAACTTGAGGAGACCAACTTTTTTTTTTTTCCCACTTAATGAACCAAACACATCCTAAGAAAGATTGTACAATGAAGATAGACGCAAGCATGCAGATCCTTTTCGTATCATAATTCTCACGGCTTCCGACATGATTGCCATTTGCAAGGAAAATCGAATACGACAAAGAAGGCTAAATCATTGACTTTCAAGAGTCGAACCTAATAGTCACAGGCTGTTTCCCATATTTCCCGGTGTCTCTGACCCCTTTCTAGGGCAAAAAGGTTCGCGTTTGATCGAGACGTGCAGCAAAATGGTTTGGACCCATATTTTAAACTATATATAATGATACAAGTTATAATAGATTACTTTAATTATTAAAATAAATTTTAATTAGGTCATAAATGGGTTACTTAAAGTGGTGCTGTAATAATGGGTCAATTGTGTGAGTTCCTAACGATCTTAGAAAAGGTACAAATTGTGGTGGCTAAAAAAAAGTCTAACATTTTAGCGATACTCTTACCGATTTATCTTTAAACCTTTAAGTTTGTCGCGATTGTCATAAACCTTTTCATTTGTTGTCGTTGTTAGTTCTATTGGCTGAAAATCACTAACATGGATGCTAACCTTCTAATATGACATCTCCGGAACCTGACATCCGATAATTTTAATAATATTTTAATAATTTTTCAAATAAAATTTTAGTTTTATTTTTATTTTTATTGTTATTCTTATTCCTTTTTTCTGTTTTTCCTTTTCCATTTTTTTCTTTTCTTTTTTTTTTCCTCCGCTGGAAAGAAAGAAGGGATAAAGAAGGATAAAGGGTAAAAATCAAAAATGGACGAAAAGTAAAAATAAATATAAATATTTTATTTTAAATGTAAAAAATGAGTCCTTGTGCGTAACACTCTGTGTGGTGGCGTCGACATAGTATGGATCGGCGTCCATGTTGGCTAATTGTTTAGCTAATAGGATTGAATCGCAAATTTAAAAGGTTTATGACTGAATTGGGCAAAATTGCGAAAAGTTTAGGAATTTTTTTTTTATAATTTGTCCCAATGCTTAAGTGGAGCATAAACAAGTCATTTTTCATTTTTTTATTTTTTAAATATTTTTTTTTATTGTATTTTACTTTTTCTTGTCTTTTCTTTTCCTTTTCTACCTAATGCCAACTAAGGATCCGCCCGCAAACCTGGCTACACCCGGTGAGGGTTGGCCGGCGACTTGTGTAGTTGTTGGTTCTGTGTTGTGTTGCTAGGTTGTTGGGGTTCCGTTTGGCTAGTTTATT
>JAGVVM010009319.1:0-10740 GCA_019149425.1 Psidium friedrichsthalianum
TGGGGAGGAGCGAGCGGTCCCATAGGAACACGTGCATGAGAATGGGCACCTTGGCATGGCGGTGCAAGGAGAGCTTTTGGCTCAGAGAGATCGTGTCATAGCACCGGACTGCCCCGGTCGATGAGACAATCCAAGGGAGGACTTTCTGGTTCGATACTCTAGAGACAACAAGAAGCCTGGATGAGCTAGTCGCCTCGCGGTACAGATTGCTAAGCCCTGACCGGGTTGAGGGTACATTTTCATCACCATCTATGACCGTTGATATATAAATAAACCCCTGAAAATTTACAATAGTACAAAAAGACAGTGGGATTTAATAAGTCGGAAAAGATTTATATATGTCAGAAGAGGCATGAGAAATTAGGATATCGTACTTCCTCTGTTCGGCTTATGGCGAAACCAAGCTTTGCGTCACCTTCCTTTAGTTTAATCTCTATAGGAAACTCTACCCCTAGAGGAGCAAACCAGAGACGAACCGCCCTCACAACACCAATGTCTACCCCATGATAGTCCTCGAAACCGTATAGACTAGCATTGGCAAGATTGGACAGGTCAGATAATGAGCTAGCGTTTACAGTGGAAGAAGCTGTCTCTCCTGATATCTGTAACAATCCATATACACAGTAATGAGAAGCAACATCAATTTCTTCTCAGGGAAATAGGATTTGTGGGACTCTACTTTTATTCACTACCTCCAGCTTTTATATATAAATTGTGAAAGTTTAGAGGCAATCAATTCCAAATCTAAAAGAAAAAGAGAGAGAAAAACACCATCTCAGGAAATATGTTACGGCAGTTATATGGACAAGTATAAACCCAAGTGTTTGTGAGTCTGACTTCATAGTCACTACAACTTGAAGATCTGGAAATATGTGAATGGACAAAGTGTGTTGATTTACTTAAATGCTTCAAGAAAGTAGTCCCAGAAACTTAGGCAAACACATGCAGCTTTTTAACGTGAAGTTTGGTTTAAGAATCAGAAGTTTACCTTAGTAAGTAGGGATTCAGTCTGTATGTTCATGAAGACAATCGGCACCCCAGACTGCTGGGATGCGTTGAGCCAAGCATTTGCTCTAGCAAGGGTGTCTTCTAAGTCATTATAACGAGAGGCAACCTGATCAGAGGCTTTTGGAAGGAAAAGTATTGAGAGAAAGCAGCCTGAATTGGGAACCAGAAGCAACTCATGCATTTTGCTGTTCCATCGGTAGGAAACGTACCCATCTTGAAGCTGGGTCCTAGACAGTGCATTTACCATCCTTGTACCCCTTGAAGCTGCAAAAAACAAGAACCATCTCAAAGTCCACGAAAAAGCAGGTAGCAGCAGAAAAAGAAGCTTGCAATCTCTAAGCAATACCCATGCAAAGAACTGATATCCTTCCCCGCAGTTAATTTTTCCTGCCGAGAATCTATTCAAGTAGTATTTCCTTCTATAAAAAAAGACAAGCTTGAAACTTGTGTTTCCACAAATCAGCAGAAAGTTTGACACTTGCACCGATTTCGACTTAAAACTAAAAAGGCGAAAGAATGATTCTGAGCAGAACTTTTCTGCTGCTAAATTTCTAGCTGCTCTTCCGCAAAAATAACTAAAACCGGTCACATTCAAAGTTACTGCACTGTGGGTGTGAGGCTTTTCAGAAAGCAAATAACATGGAGCGCTCACATCATATATGTTAGGATTCAGCACACAATCAAGTATAAGTAAAACGTAAAGCGAAAAGGGGAGATCGAGACATGAGATTTTATCCTGGTTCACCCTTAAACTATGGTTACGTTCAACAGAGAATTCCACTATAATTAGCACCTCACACATCTCGTTATATCACTCAATTATAAGCAAAAAAGAGTATATAGCCATAGTTATTCGTGAGCTCAAGTTCAAACTACTAATGAAAATTTATGAGCTTAAATCGTAAAAGTCCTCTGATGTCCAGGAAGCGCTATCCCCTTGAGACCCCACTTGCTCAGCGTAGATCGAGACCGACGTGCTTTCCTCTTGCAGGGAAGTATGAACCACACCCAAACAATATATTTGTTGTTGGCAAACTGATGAATGATATAGATACAAGATGCATGATCAATGAGGTCCTCTCTCTCTCTCTCTCTCTCTCTCTCTCTCTCTCTCTATATATATATATATATATATATATATATATATATATTTGGGTCAAAAGAGATCAATTGTGGTTTGAAAGATGAATTTATCAGCAAGACTGTTCTGTCTTCAAGTGAGATAAGATAGTGCTCAAATGATTACTGATGTAATTAGTTCCTTGACGGGTATATTTTGATTTGATTTACCAAAAACACAATGCAGTGAAAAATCACATGATCCTCACAGAAATGGAAGGTATATAAAACAGCACAGACCTCTCTCTTGGCGTAACTTATAATTATCCCCACATGTGTATGCTTACTGGTAAGATTATAACTTCACAGTTCATCTAAGCTCCATTCAATCTGTTGTGAAAGTGTTGTTGGGCTTCAGGTGAAGACTTTATTGTTTTGAATGTCAGGCATCAGACTTAAAATGGACAATCCCCTTTCACCATTTCATTGGGTTTGTGGCCTTTGAAAACAGAATAGCATTTTTACAATGGGAATGATTCCGATCACAATCCAGTTTATATTGGGAAAAATGAAGAGGGTAGATGGGCATTTCTTTGCACTGCAATTTTTTAATCCATTAGTACATCCTTTCAGTAGCTCAATTACTCAGTTATGTGACATGGGGTAGCTTCTACCAGTTTATGGTTTCAAGCCAGTCAACATTGACAGCCACCCATAGATACCAATCTGTCAAACCCGATAAGCAGTTGCCATGGATAATAATTACTAGGCCCTTCAAGATACATCTCATGCGCATTCCAGGAACAGTCGGCAATCAAAAGAAGAAAAGTTTTCACAAGCCAGAAACATAATTGCATACATCAGAGGCATATCAGCTTTCTATAGATCTGATATGCACATGTCCGTCTATACATATATTCTATTTCAAGCAGGCACTAATTGCTCTTGACTGGCTTGGAAGCTTCCCTCCTCAACCATGTCTGGTCTTTAAAAGAGTCCAAGAAATACAGCAAGTTGAGAAATGTCAGGCATTGACTCTGAACAGAAAACTCATGGTCTAACCGACAATTAGGTGAACCAAAAAGGAGGACGCGACGACCCAACCAATGCAGCAGTCAATTTGTGCAGAAGCCAAGTGACCATTTACACCACAATCCCTGCTGCTTTCAGATGGCAAGCCACATTCTCGAAAGTGATACTTCTTCTGCGACCCAGCACAAAAGGAAAGGGACAAAAAAAAAAAAAAAGAAACACGAGAAAGAAAGCGACTCTCTCCTGGTTCCTGGAAAAGGGTGAATGTGAAATCAACTTGCCAAGTTGACAATGTGCAGCAGTGATGGAGTTGGTTTCATATGCATTAAATCTGACTTAACTTTCTGTATCTCATCAAGCACTAAAATGGCCAAGACTATCACCACACACGACAACTAATACTAATCACGTGGCCGGCTATTACCAATCATGGGCATCATCTGATGACTTTCATTCCTAGATCAGGGCCTATCTAACTTCGGTCCCGCCTAACCAAGCAGACCAGGAGTACGCTTGGCAGAAATATAAGTTACCATCCTAGGATTCCATTTCCTAGTACAATGACCAAAATGAACTCCCGAATGTAAAGGTTCTTCTTTTCTTCGTATCAATTTGACAGTGAAGAGGACAACCATGTTTGATGAAAAGGGTCTGTTCCATGGTCTCCGGTAAAGGTTTCATTGCTCAGCCATGGCTTCGCTATTGATCACACAGTTCTAACCACTGAATCATATGCGTTGATCACACCCCGCCAACGTGGTCAAGAATGATCAGCAAATCAATTTACAAAGTAAAATGACAAAGAATATTTGAATAATAAATGAGGAATCCGGTTAACATTTTCTGGGTTACTTTTCGTAAGCAGAAGCTAATTCTCCCACCACGCGCTTGGGTAGAGAGACAGAGAGGCCCCACGCACGGGGTCAATCACGCGAAGTCGTTCCACGAGGAAGCAACGATGAAGAAAAGTCAAAGCGGGAACATAAGCGCGGCGCGCAGGACGAAGACGAAGACGAAGACGAAGACGAAGACGAAGAGAACAACGGACCTTGCAAGTGGAGGCACTCGGCCTCGGTCCGGTCGCAGAACCCGACGGCGTAGTTGGGGTCCTCGATCGACCTCAGCATGTACTGCTTCTTGCCGGCGGACTCGTTGGGGACGATGCAGGCCTGCAGCTCGGCGAACTCGTCGAGGCCGCGCCTGACCCGGACGAGGATGGAGGTCTCCTTGCTCTTGAAGGAGGCGTGGAGCACCTTCTGGACGCCGCTCCTCCCGTTCTTGAAGGGCGACCGCATCAGCACCGAGGACCCGATCCGGAGTTCCTCAACGATGTCGCCGGTCTGGAGCATGTCGCCGGTCCACTCGTCCCCCTTCGAGCTACCCTTCAGGCACTCGATCGACAGCACGCTGGCCTGGCCTCTCGACGACGGCGGTTCCGGCGGTGGCGACGAGGATGCCGCTGATTGGCCCCCTCGCTCCATTTTTATTATCTCTCTCTCTCTCTCTCTCTATATATATATATAAATATATCAATTCATGGCCTTTGGTGTCAAATTTCTGGAAAGAGAGAGAGAGAGAGAGAGAGAGAGTGAATAGGATGGAGCTGAACCTCTATGAATATACTTTCTTGTTTTGCCCCGGGACTAGAGGAGCGAGAGATGCACGTATGCTTCTAGAGAGAGAGAGATAGAGAAGGAGAGAGAGAAAGTGATTGACTTGGGCTGCTCCTGCAGAGAAAGAAGAAGAAGAAGAACAGCAAGAAGAAGAGCAAGTTGTGTATTCTTTTACAGTTTTGGAAGAGAATGAGGGGAGCTGCTCGATCTCTCTCTCTCTCTCAAATCAGCACAGTTTCATCACACGGTAGAGAGAGAAACCTCGATATGTCCGAAGCCTTTTCTTTCTCATGTAAGGACTCTGAAGGCCAGTGTCGCTCCTTAAATTCCCCAATATATATAATATATTTTTGCCAATAAATTAAAAAAGAATAGAATAAAGTCACATAAAAAAAATTCTATAAATAGAACATAATAATACATACCCCTAAAAATGATGAATGAATTTTTTTCATCGTACACAAAAATATTTACCTTGAAATATGTTGTCATACGTGACCTATACATAATTGAAATTTGGTTACCGCACATGATTATGTTGTCCAAAACAGACATTGCTAACAAGGCCCTTCGTATAATACGGATATCTAGATTTTCAAAATCCTTTATTAGTTCTTTCCTCTTCTTTTTTTCTTCTGAAGTCAACACTAATGCGTGCGAGATTGATTCTCTCGACCCTCGAAATTACGTCGAGTGAAATACGTGTGCGAGATCTTTCACATTCGAATCAAAATTATCTGGAGCCGGATATACAAAATATCTTAAAAAGTGAAGTCAAGTCAACGCTTTTTAAGAGAGAGAGAGAGAGAGGGGGGATGGAGAATGAAGAGACTGGTTTCTTGTCTTTTTTGCCCATAACAATGTATAATATTATATTTCCTTTTCCTTTTCTTTTTTTTTTTAATTAGTCTTTCGACTGATTGGAGGAGAGAGGGGGGGCGGGGGGGTAGGCGAGGGAAATTCAGGAGGAGATGATGAGGATGGAGGGAATTTTCTTTTTTGGAAAAAATTGGGGAAGGTTCCGAAATTTGGAGAAAAGTTGGGGGCCAAATCTTCATAAATTCCAGGAATGTTCACCAGCTTAGCTTTGGTGAGAAAGAATGCCAAGGTGGACTTCATCGCTTGGACCTCGATTTTGGATTATCTCTCTTCATTGTTGGCTTTGACAGGCTAAAATTCCGTGCCGTTGCTTGTTGTGTTGAAATTTCTTGTCGCATACCGCACTCTAGAAGGGTTTCGCCGAAATTACCGATTCGTTTTTGACGTTTGATGTTTCGTCACCTAGCGATCTTGGGTCGATGTCAGATCGAACACGTGTCATTGGGGCTTTTCTTGCGATCCCTAAGGCCTCTCGAGCAGTTTTCAATCTACAGTTATATCTTAGAAGATTGGAATGAGAGGGCAGAGGCCGTAAAAATGGAAAAGAATAGAATGAGGGTGACCAGAGGTGGGTATCGTGTTATTTGAGGAAATGGAATCGGATTACCGCCGACGAATATATGTTTAATTTGAAGGCGGAATTTACCGTAGAATTATCGAACAATACGAATCGATAAGGGCGTATTACTAAATCCCAAAGAAAATATAATGTAGATTTTATAATATAATGTAGATTTTCATTTACAGTTTGATATCTCCATTTATAATATAATGTAGATTTTCATTTACAGTTTGATATCTCCATTTATAATATAATGTAGATTTTATTCCTAAATTAGGCTTCATTTTACTTGACATGGCGTAGTCGACATAGGGTGCTCTCAAACAACGTTTCCAGAAGCCAATTTGGTACGAAGGATCATCATTCGATTCTTTCTTTCTTTCTTTCCTTCTTTCTGTCCGTCTGTTTTTCTTCTCTCTTGTTTTGATTTTGTCGACAGGGGATTGTTCTTGTCAAGGAAGGAACGTGACGAGCAATGTTGATTTTCTTGGTTTGGACATAAATATTCCAAGTCGAGCAACAAAGGAAGGTTTATGGATTCCAGTCTGGACAAACCAATATAGACATGATCATCATGTTCCAAGACTTTGCACAAGCTAGCTGTTTTCTTCAATGGGTCAGCTGTGGCTGCTCCCATCTTGATCAATTTGCCTCCCAAAGTTGAAGAAGGGAGATTGAAGATAAGATGGCACTTAGCGGCCCAAAATTTATCTAGAGTCCCCCTTTTCTTCCATAGGTGATACTTCTTGCCCGTCACTTGCTAGTTCCACGACCCTGATTCGGCCCCGCCTTCAAGGGCGCACTCCTCCGCCGCGGTCTGGATGCATTCGAGATTTTGTTGTGTAGTGCTCACGCCAAGATTTGAACCTAAAGCCACGAGGATAAATGCCTACAAATGAGTTCGACAAATGTGAAATGTCGAGGATGACATCGTCGCCATTAGGGAACTTTCCCACCGAAAGCTTCAATCCGTCATCTCGGTTGGATAGAAGAAGAGCCGGCGAGTTGCTGCACCTTTCGACTCAACCGTCGACGTGCCAATTTTGAATCAAGCACGAGATCTCCCGTACTTTGACGTCTTGGTTGGGATTGTCATGTAGCAAATCAAGTAGCCAAAATGGTGCTTATTCAAGTGAGAGTACTATCGGGATGCAGGATTACTATCTGAAAAATTGTAAGACTAAATATGGACGGGCCAAAGTATACAACACATCGAGTGCGTTATTCGGAAATGTCACATATTAAGCATCAAGTTAGCTCTCAAATGTCTAAATCTCTGCATCGACATAAAAGCAGGACAATTAGAAGATTCATATCCGTTTCCCCCTTAAAATTAAGCATGCCATGGTCAGAAAACCAAGATAAAGCATGAGAAGTTGGAGTAAGTATTGTTCTCAAGTTAGATTGCATCATTTTAATCTCCCTTTTTTCTGTGGATAATCGATAGGTTTCATTTATTTCGCGAAAATGAATAATTCAGAAAATATTTTCTTAAAAATTATCGCTTGTGTTGCTTGAAATAATTAACTAATAAAAAAATATTTTCATTGCCATAACAATTACATCTAAATATTTTCATGGATGATGAAAATATTTATCCTTCGTTTATTTTCGTAAGGGACGCAACCGATTATTTTACGGAAACTATTTTTCAAATTATCTATTTTTCGCGAAACAAGCGGAGCATATGAAGCTTTTTCGACCATTTTCTTTCTTTTTTTTTTTTTTGGGTCGTAATATGGGCCCTACGAATTTTCAAGAGATTGGGTTTGTGGTCTGAACTTTTCGTGGAGTCCATTCCACTGCTCTATTCGCCCAATTTAGCCTTCTGGCCCAAAATTTAGGCCTACGTCCGCAAGATCGGCTCACTATTTGTCTGTACAAGCGCTTATCGACATGGAGAGAAAGATCGAATTCAAGGCCGACCACGCTCGCGTTTGGGCGAGCCGGGCGTCGAGCTCATTTGGCTTCAGGATTCGACGGCAAGGCAAGAGGTCACGGGCTACGAAAGTCGAACCGAGAAGGTCGACTCGATTTAACTAGAACATTCGCGACATGCTTAATCTCCGTCCCCGATCACGTGCGTTTGTCGTTCTCCCAGGATCAATCCAGGAGGAGGCCACATGTTGTTATGTTTGATATACTGATGTGGTTCCTCATTTCATAGTCTATGCTCGATATATGTATTATGCCGACGTCTTATTGTTTTTGTCTCGTATCTTCAGCTGAAAACCATGTTTTGTCCTTCCCACTCAAGTTGTGATTTCGAATCCACCACACTTGCGCATTCTGCTGGGGGCCCAGACCTAGTGGCACGGATACGTGTTTCTCGGGCATAATTATCCGACGTGTATGATGCGGGGAGACTGCCACACTCGATGGGGGGATCGGTGGGTTTTTACAAAAATGGGTTAAAAAATTTATCTTTTACCGATTTGGGTTTTGCGGTGAGAAAATACGAAAAATGGGGTTGTTCGGCAATGGGGGAGCCGAACAAGCCCTTGTTCGGCGGCGTTATAGTGCCGAACAAGGAGCTATTCGGCACTAATAGTGCCGCACAAGGAAAAGGGGGGGGGGGTTGGGGGGAAAAAATGAAAAATTGGAAAATTCATAGAAAATTATAAAAAGAAAAAAAACCCAAAAAAAATTCTAAAAAATTTCCATAAATCCCAAAAATTAGAAAATTGACCATTTTAACGGGTCGGTCCTATTTTGATGGTTTCCCTTTTAGACATTTCGAAATGACGATTTTGCCCCTTACGGGCAAATTGTCTCGAAAAATTTCAAAAGTTTCCAAAAATCATATTTAGAAGTTTTAACGAAGCCTGAGATCCAATTTGGAAGAAAAGTAATTTTTGAAATTTGTCATAATTTTTATAGTTATTTTCATATTAAGAAAATATCCGAAAATAAGAAAATAGATTTCATAGACTACAAATATGAAGAATTGCGAAATTTTTATTTTAAAAACCTTTCCATGTTGGACCATTTAAAATACTGACTATTTTTTTCGTGAACACTTTTTTTTTCCATAAGGGGAAAAATCATCATTTTGAAAAGATAGATGAGAAAAATCCTTAAAAGTAGGATTGGCCAATTAAAAATGGCCTATTTCCTAATTTTGAATTTTTTTTGGAAACTTTTGAAATTTTCGAGACAATTTGCCGTAAGGGGCAAAATCGTCATTTCGAAATGTCTAAAAGGGAAAACCATCAAAAATAGGACCGACCCGTTAAAATGGTCAATTTCCTAATTTTGGGATTATGAAAATTTTTTAGAATTTTTTGGTGTTTTTTTCTTTTTTATAATTTTCTACGAATTTTCCAATTTTCCATTTTTTTTCACCCCCCTCCCCCCCCCCACCCCCCCCCCCCCGCACTTTTCCTGTCGGCACTCCTTTCTTGTTCGGAAACAGTAAAACCGCCGAACAGGGGCTTGTTCGGCTCCCCCATTGCCGAACAAGCCCATTTCGTATTTTTCTCACCGCAAAACCCAAATCAGTAAAAAGATAAATTTTTTAACCCATGTTCGTAAAAAGCCCGGGATCGGTCGGTTGGCTGCTCAAAGAATCCCAAACACTATATTGATATATATAAAAAAACTAATTGAATCCTTAAGGAAAATAATATTAATAACAATACTAATAAATTCCATATGAATTGGTACGCATTTTCCATGATTTTGGGCTCTTTTTAGGCTAAAGTCCACAGAAAACGTCAAAGGCAAATCTCATACGGCTGCTTGGTCCCAGCTTCCGATTTTTAGGCGAAGGAACCAAAAAGAGAAAAAGAGAGGCTATTAACGCTTCACAAAGAAAATCCATGATTCGTTATATTTTCATAAAACTATGAAATTCGAATCGTTGACATGAGTATGTGTTTCGTGGTCGATAAGCTGCTAGTTGGTCTTTAGTTCAGGGCTTGACTTCAACAAGGGGAAGCCACTCTTTACTTCGATAAAGAAAGACCTTTATAAAAGGAGTCGTTTGCTACGAAAAGATCACAACTATACAGGAGCTACGGAAGTGGCTAGCCATAAGCTAAATATCGAAAATGTAGAGATGACACATAATAAATTCTTTCATTATTTCTCTTGAGAATCAAATCAACCTTTGTTGCGAAGAAAGACAAAGAGGAGGAAGAGAATCATGTGTTCCAATCTAAAATGTTCATGCCGAGCCGACTGACAATGAAGTCAAGAACATTCCGTACGAGCCGGGCAGCATGGTAATCGAATCTCAACGAGCGTTGTGTAAACCATATTGTGACCTAACAAAAACCCATATCCAAAAACCATATATTGGGGAAAAGATTTCCAACATTAAATACATTTGACATTCAAAGCTTAGGAGTTTCTTGATCAAAGCGTTAACCCCATCACGGACACACTCCACCACCCACTTTTCCATCTTTCTCACCTTTTAGAAGCAAAAGAACATGGAGCCCGCGCGCGAGAGACACAGAGACAGAGACAGAGAAAAGGACACAATCATGAGCCAAAAGAGGGATGGGAGATGCCCAAAATGGGATAAGGACAGCACAGAGATTTGCTTTTGGTTCCCAAATTGGGAAAAATGAAAAAGAAGAA
>JAGVVM010009322.1:0-22500 GCA_019149425.1 Psidium friedrichsthalianum
AAAGAGCACATAGCAAAATCTATAGTATACAGCCGTACATTTGCCTTCGCGCACTGATAGAAAGCCACAAGATTACCTCAATTTTTATCACACTAAATTCACTACCGGCTCAACCAATACAAAAAAATAGATGTCACTCCAGCATTTAAGTTCATCAGCCGCGCAGAGATTATTCAAGTAAGTGAAGCTCGATATAAGTAAGAGAATAAAGCCACTAGTGAATCGAAGAAAGAGCGCCGACCAAGACCAAACTAAGGACACATGAATACTAGGCACAAAAGATGGCATGATGATTAGTATCTGAGGAATAGCTAGCCCATCAAAAGTCACTGTCAATTTCAGCTGCCTAGCTTGCCCCTTCAACAATATCTATAAAGAATAAGCCCTGTCCATAAAATAAAGCCCAGTTGAATCTTTCTCAACCAGTGACTCCATCTCCTCCGCTCAGATTTAACCCAGGGCAAATCACCACTTCTCCAATTCCCGTAAGGGCATCCTGACTATGGCAGCCACTCAATGACGCCTCTGTGTGCCTCAGTAGCACTCATATAGCCCCCCCAATGCATAGAGCTATGAGAAGTACATCCATTCAGACCCACATTAAAGCAATTATAAAATAGCATATCCCCTAAAGACCAGCCACACTACTGAGGAATTAACTGAATGATGTCCCTCCATGACAAATGCTCCCCCTCAGTAACTTCAAACAATGCCGCTGTTATATAGCGAAGCAAGGGTACTGACACAACATTAAATCCGTCGGAGCATACTACAGTGGTGCAAATAAAAAAAAAACAAGATCCCCATACTTAATTTTTTACCCATGAGAGCTCTACCAGACTGAAATGAGCACCACGCACTTATAAGCTCACTGTAAACTCTCTCGCAAAAGCAAACAGTATCGGGAATTCCCGGCATAAGCAAATTGCCAAAACCTGCCAAACTGGCCCCCCTCTCAGCCCACATTAAATCCTGTGCGGAAAAATATCTACGCCAAGCTATCGGACCAATCCCCCCCAAATAGCTACACTAGGTTGTGTTTATTGTCTAATGAATCGGCTCCTTGGATTAATAAAGAGGATCTCACCTATTTCATCAAGCTAGCGTTGGAATTGCGTCCCTCCCCCCCCCCCCCGCGAAGAAGTCCCACAACACATCGACGCCTGCTCCATTAACAAGCCTGACACAGAACATTGCAGACAAAATCGCTCATCGTTCTAATTATGTGGTTAGTTTTCGTTTGTCTTTTTATTACGTATTTAGCTTATTTTTTTTTGTTTCTCTTCTTTTTGATCTGGTTTCTTATTTTTTCGTTTTTCTGAAGCCATCATGAATGCTAACGGGCCTAGCCCAGAACCCAAACAAATAAACATGCAAGAGCTAGCCCCCCATCACATAACTATTTATCGCGTCCTCGCACAAATTTATCCTAGACCGACGCGTCTTTATGATCAGGATTCTGTATGTACAAATAGAGATATATTATCTTTAGTATCGCCTGACTCGATCGATGTTCTAGGACAGACATAGTAGCATCAATAGCTAGCCCCTTCACCTATAGTAAGAACACGCAAAATGTAAGCCACAATACTAGGATATCAGATTACATGAGCTCAGATAGCACAAAAACACAAGAGAAGCTGACAGCTTTTCAATGACTTATATAAGACAGTTATTCTCAACAGACGCCTTAACCATACAGAACCATAGCCCTCTAAGCACCAAAACATGAGTTTATGCAAAGCAAAATTACTCTGATATCCCATTAATAGGGCCAGCTACCTCCCCTTAAAAGAAATAACACACCCGCCCACACCACTCCTACACAGGTGCACCCTATAACTAAAAGAATTATAGAGCACTAATCATGCCCAGGCCATCCGTGTATCTCTATACCCTACTATACGCCCGAAAAAATAGGTAAAGGTAAGTATGCTAGCCAGATGTTTTTCCCTCCCTCACAAAGAAGATAGATCCATAATTCTTTATGTCGTCTGCCTTCTTGCCACGCATAAATACTGCCTTTCGATAACAGCTGTATCAGTGTAGACGCTTCAAACCATTACCTATGTCCAAGAAACATAAATGACCAAATATCACATAAACAAGTTCCGACAACTGAGGGTTCAATCCAACTGAGAAATATTAATCTCAATGCAATTAATCATACTATTAATAATCAGGCTATACGCATCACTCTTCATCTACAGCGAATTGCAATCATTCAATATTGTGTTGCCAGCAAAGCATGTATACATAAGGGTAAAACTCGCTCAGCCAGATGCAGCCAATTTTTCTTTTTTTTTTTTTCTTTTTTGAAGCTATCCGTCCCCAGCTGCGCGTATGTGTAATGCTTTTTACCTATAAGCAGTGCCTATATTTGTCGCGCTGCTCACGCACCGACTTGTGTTCCATACCTTCCTAGCTCCTATGACACTATCCTGCTCGTCCACAGTCATTCCACCGAGAAATAAAGACCCCAAATCCTCTTAACTTCTGTTAGTAAAAAGAGAAAATGGGCATAACCAAAATGAGTAGCCAAAAGTTCCTTTGACTTGTGATCGCTATTCTCATCCCACAGGATAATTAGTAACCTATTAATCCGCTTAATCTCCATTTAGAAACTTTGACGCTCAAGAATAGGTTAATATGCACTTAAATAATCTCGAAGAAAAAGTATGATTGCATAAAATAGTGTACAAAAACGCTGAACTGGAACACAGAGAATCTCTTAAAAGCATGTGTGCAGCAGCCCAGGTTCAGGGCACATCCCCACCCCTGCTTTTAGATCAGCAAGCAACCCTTTTCTTCCTTAGTAAAATAGCCGCGGGGACCTATTTTCACGGCTGTGCAACGCTCTACTATTACATTATCTTCATAATTTAAACAACCCAAATTCTGAATTAATCATTTGAGTTATGCATTTCTACCATCTCGGAAGACCAGAATTAAATCACAGTCACTGCATTCTAAACGCTACTAGAAATTAGAAATGAAAGGATTAGATATATGCAGAGGAGGGAAAGTAGGGATCAGATACATTATACTGAAGCAAACATTGTATCAATGTCTTTCACACTAATATATAGAAAATTCCGTCTACTTTGAGGGCTTTCAATTATTTCAAGTCAACCAAAGCCATACTTACATATGTGATGCATAAATAGCAGGTTTACCTTCAGGTTTTTTACCAGGCTCCATAGTTTCCACTATTGAAAAATTCAGTAACATCTCCAAGCCCCTCCCATTAAACTTCCCATCTTGGACTCCGCAGGCGCTGCTCTTTCACCTGGCAACTCATTTCTCCGGCCCCCGCCTCCTTATCCTCTTCCTCAATGGAAAAACTAGAAGGACTATCAAGAGCCACTGGTTCAACTGTGCCATCTTTGCCTCTTTGTAAGCTTTATATCCTTCTAAATCATGAGTCATTAAAGGAACATAACCTGGTTTTCTCTTCTCCACTCTGCGACCAAACTCTAATTCCTGTGCGATCTTGCGCCTATCTTTCTTTGTAATGTTAATCTCTGCTTGCACCTCTCTCCAATTTTCGCGGCACTAAGTTTTCAGTTTCAACGTCATTTAACCTCTTTTTGCCTATTGTGTTTATGGTGGAATAAAGTTGTCATGGTTGGTTTCACCTTGTGAGGTATGGGTCTTCGAAAAAATACCATCTTCAAATACAACGCAGTCACCAATTACATGTTCTTCCTCAATGATGTGTTTCCCATGATAATGAGGTCGAAAAAGAAGGCGAAAGACAATTCAGCTGTTTCGGGAATCGTATCCCTTTGAGAGACTGGCAACTGGAAGTTGGGTTGTCAAAGATAAAGGACAGGTAGGAAATGAAGAGAAGGGTCTCGGAAACTGCGGGCATCTGCAGATACATAACTGACATGGCTAGCTCTGATTTTGTTACCAAATCAATGGCATCCTAGTCAGCTCATTATGTTGTCACAGGCTAGATCACCATTTACCTACATGATGATCACACGTCCATCATGAAACTGAAGAAATATTTTCCAATAAAATGAAATCATAATGAACTGTAAACCATTTTACAAACAAAAACTAGATTAGGCATCATAGACTCACAAAAAAGGCAGATGTAACTTACAAAATAAAACTAATACCATGTCAAAAATAGAACGCAAGTTAAAAAGTAATAACACGCAACCTCAAGTGTAAAAATTAGAAAAGAAGATCACAAAACAGAAGGCAATTTCAAGTAACAGATCTTCCATATCCCTCTGCTCAAAGTCATGATTTTATCGAATTATGGGAGATTATAGCTAGGGACATAATCGAAAGTGAAATATATTACAAAATTGAAACCATAACATTGGAAAATTAGTTATATTATTTGCTTTCCAAAACTATTAGAAGTTTAAAATGGGCATACATGCTTCAATCGTTCTCAAGATATAAACATATCACACTGGTTAAAACAACAACATGATTTCAGAAAAAGAAACCTTGACATACCCTCGCATAACATCAACTTTCAGCGCAATAAATTTTGAAATCTTTGTGTACTTGAACTGGTCATTTGAAGCCAAAATGCTGACCAAACAGTACATGAATTTAATTTCGCATTTCTGATAATTATCTGGTCGCGCGTCATTCTTCAAAGAACTTATACACTTAAGACTAATAAAAGCCTGTAAATTCACGTCAGATTCAATCGTAAAAGTTGGTCCATGGATCCTGATCCATTCTTTCGTAAAAAAGCGCTATTCAGGACCTTGAGCATTAATAATGTACATCATGTCGGTGGGTTCATCCTCTCCGACTGGTCTCTTCACCGATAAAACCATGCACAAAATCATACAATTTCCTCAACATGGACGTAACAAATCACCGACTTTCTAAAGCACGCAAACCCTACAGAATCGACATCTTATTACCCAGTGGACGGTTCCATTACCGCCACAGTCCTTCCACCCGCTCTCTCCCAGAACCGAACACCGCGAGGGACGGGGCACGTCTCGCAACGAGCTCAACTGCGCTTGAAGGGGATATTCCAAGAAGCTTTTGTGGTCGGGGTTAGTTCTGACATTTTCGCAAGCATGTCCAGTGCACATACAAGCAGATAAGTAGTTCAGCCTCGCGACCCTCGCCAAAGTTGAGAGACAGAGACAGAGACAGAGAGAGTACCGTCCGAGCTTGTGTCTGACGAGAGAGAGAGGAGATCGTGGCTCCGATAGCAGAGGATACTCACGCGCACAGCGAGAGAGAGAGAGGGAGGTACAACTTAAGAGATATTCGGCCACTCGCGCTAGAGACGAAGGTCGTGCCAAGAAGGGAAGAAGGCGGAAATCAGAAAAATGGGGACCGTCGGATTGTCGCGGGTCCGGAATGAAATATGCTGAAATCTAACGGTAAAGGGTATTATCGTCTTTTACTTTTTTTTATTTTTTTCATTTTCTGTTCTTTTCTGCCCTCGTGGAACGTTAGCAAAGAAAAAAATAGATTAAAAAAAAGATAAAACATTAAAAATAATTAAAATTAAAATTACCTTTGAACGAAAATGCCCTCAACTAATCAAAATATTAAGTAGGCCGACATCAAACCCTTATTTGAAACTGATATAATCACTTTAAGCCCTACTTGAAATAAAGAGCATTTTCAAATTCTTATTTGAGAAAGTAAATCCTTCATTTGAAAATTTCACAAAATAATATGATTGGCAAAACATATATATTTTGAGAGAGGTTTCGAGTATTTCCTGTGAAATAAAAGTTAAATTTGAGAGCTGTAAAATTTGCCGGCATAGAATCGATACGTGCAAGATCTTCCCTCGCGAAATTATTCTTGCATCTCTGAGATTTACCCAATTTCAAACTGAGGCATCAATTACATCGTAAAAGGGCCAAGGCTGTTTCCAACCACATCACAACTTTTTGTACTACAATTTCCAGATTCCATCTCTATTCTCCAAAACACAAGCCCAGATGCACCACGATTGTAATTGCGGAAACCTTCAAACCAAAGTCCGAAAATATACCAAACTGTTCAAACACGACATTCACTCCATGGCCACGAATCACTAACGAGGATCCTCGTTGAGCAGGGAGTCCAAGGAAAGATCTAGATAGCCACAGCAGAAACGAAACAACAAAAGAATAATCTGAACAACGGCACCTCCCAAAAGCAATCGGAAAGAATCATAAAACTCGTAGACATCCAGAATGAGGCGACAGCCCGGGAAACATCTTTGCGGCTCCTGGGTCTAGATTGACATGGAGTAGGACAGAACCTAAGTTGTTAGAACATCAGGAAGTGCATTGGAATGAGCGCCGACAACTTCACCGCCAACATCAGGAAACTCCTCAGATCCTAGCAATGGCCCAACCATCCCGTCTTCGTTCACCTGTATGGGATACTGGAGAAGGTGGCCCCGCAATGAACCTTTATCTTTGTAGTTGCGCCAGTTTTGTCCAGCTATCTGGTTCACCTTCTTCACACATTCTAAACTGCTGGGCTCATTAAAGCATCCTTCCACTTCCCCAAGATGCTCTGCCCACAGGGACATTCTGTATCCATATACCTGCATAGATGGGCAAAAGTGCAAAGAATCATACCCAAAATTGCTCATATCGCTGAGAGCCCATTACTCCATTTACAAGTTATGGCAACCTGTTTCAGATGCGACTGCATTCACCATGTCAAAACAAATAACAGAGTCGAAAGCTGTTTCAAATTCTTTTTTTATACTAAGTTGTCGAGGACAAAATCACGAATTCTAATGACTTCCTAATATATCTGGCTGGAAATTGGTGTTCTTGGCTTTTTTACTACCAGTTCAACAAATGACAACTGATTTGTATTCCAAAGATTTAGTGCACATTTGCTTGAGAAAGCCGGAATAATGAAAAATTAGGCTTATGCAAAGAAGCCACGAGAAAACAACCTGACCACGTGGATGCCCCTTCTTTAGTGCCCAGGTGTGATGGGGCTGATATGCACCCATGGCAATCTCAGTATCTTTGGTACCAGCCAATGATCTTTGGTTAATATTTGCCGATCCCAATAAAACGTACTCATCATCCACAATCATTCCTTTAGCATGAACATAAATCATAAATCGCTGGGACTTGTACGCTTCTGAGACCTGCCATAACATGTCAGAAAACATCAGATCCAACGTTCATCAAAAATTGTAATGAGAAAATCTGATTGGCCATGCGCCAATTTTAACTTGGGCTCTGCTCGATGGTTACTGGAGGTCAATTCAACTCATTTCTAGTCGATCTCAAGCTCAAGCTACTAAAGTATCTTGTCAAGTCAAATTCAAGCTCATTGATACTCAGCTCTACAAGCTCCCAAGTCTCATTGTGCTTCTATTATTCTCTTCAAAAATATTTTTTTATGACACAAGTCATTAAAATTACATATATGACCCTCATACACATAGGCAGGGGAACTGTTTGAGCTTTATTAAACTCAAGCTCTGAGTTCATAAATGGCTCTATTATAATCAAGTCAAGCTTGAGCCCAAATATTTTATACACGATCAAGCTCAAGCTGAGTTTCGAGCTCCAACCATGCGGGTCATCAAGCTTGAGCTTTGCACTGTGTCATCTCAGCTCATTACAACCCTATGAACCATGCTTGCTTGTCAATGCATTCAAGCACCGCCGAACGTCTTGAGCTTGCAAATTTAACGACTAGTGAAATAGACTGTTGATATGTTTCAAGGACCTGAAAACTAGTCAAAGCCATACTGCCAAAAGCATTACCGCAATATCTGGAGGAGGCAGGCCAGGATTCTCTTCCCATTTACCAAGGCAGTAAAAATTAAGGTACTCCTGAGGATGCAAATCTTTGAGCTGCATTTGCTTCAATTCACGTGCAACAACTTGATACATCATTTGCATGGTCTGGTTCTGGGAAGAAAATAAGGCAAAGAATGTAAATCAGATTTTGTGAGATTGCACTCCGGAAAATATTAGTACACATGAAATCTTGTCCAAAAAAATCATCATCAATTTACTATTTTATGGCTAATGTGATTAGTGAGGAGTAAGAGATGGTAAAAGAGAATACTTTGCACAGCATTAGACAGACATCAGGAACAAGTGAGACAGCGTATTCTCTAATTGGCTGGACACCTAAATGGAATCAATTCCTCAGTATTTGGTGCTATATAGTCCGTAGTAATTTCTGTTGATCGTAATGTGAAGAGTGTCCTTGTCCATGGTACTCCATATCTTCCTCCCACCATCTAACCTATGAAAGAAAATAACCAAAGTCCTCACACATCTGCAGAAACATATTCATGTACCAACCTACCTGCCAAAAGAGAATCTCTTGAACTGTGGCTGAATTGGGATCACCTTCAGGCCACATCGGTATGACAATATATACAGCAAATCTCTCCTTAGCTCTAATTTTGCTAGCAATCTTCAAGGCCAATTCCATTGGAATGAGGTTATCAGCTCCTGCTCAGACCATGTTACAAACAGCTGAGAGTGGTTTGTGGAAAAAAAAAAATAACTACACGAAGTCTACTGCTTACTATAATGTGGCAAACAGTACCAGTTAAAGACTTAGCTCCTAAACATACACAAAAGTGATGAAAATGGTCAATTGACACACAAACAAAAGATTTCACCAGTACTTTGAAGTGAAATGAGCCATACTCAATTTTTTTTTTTTTTGTAGGTCGATTCACTCTGCAAGTCAAATTCAACATGATTGTGATTAAACGAGGCATACTTAGTCCACCAATGGAATAGGAATCGCCAACTTGCAACCTAAAAGAAATCATGATATTCACCTGCATTGTTATATGATGGCCATGCATACGATGATCCCAGAAAATACTGATTTTCAATATATACAAAATGTTGAGCAGATCTGATTGCCTGAATGTAAGCTGTCTGAATGCTTCTGTCCACTATTACATCTTTTGTAACTATAAGATTCTGCAGCAAAAAGTGCCAATAATTAAGAGGATGCAGATACAAAAGAAAGGTAGATACTAGTTCGTGTTTTAATGGATAGAGAATCCTGCTCCAGCCCAAATCAATTAATATGATTTTTTTTCTCCTTTTCCGCTTTTCATTCAACTAAACAAAAGCAAAAAAAGGAAGAAAAGTAGGGATAACAAAGGAAGAAAGACATAGATCTCATGTAGACCTGCTTTTCAGCAATATCTTTCTTTTTTGTGGGAAATCCTTTGACTGATCCAGAGTCAATAGACCGGAAAATCTGCACAAGCAAACGCAAAGTGAATGGGAAAAATAAAGTAAGGCAACCTGAACATGCAATAGAGATGTGTAACTTGCATTTCCAACCTGAACATGCCAGCAATTAGGATCATCTTCTTTAGAGACATAGAGATCGGGATTGTCCTCAGGCACGTGTGTAATATGCTTATTGGGGTCATCCTTTGAAAGAGATGAGGTGCTAACATATGACTCAGATGACGTAGGACTCAGTATCCAAGAGATACGGCCTATCTCAAGTAAGGAATCATCATGCCAATGGCTTTTTCCTTTGACAAAGAGACTGAATTCTTCCCATTTTGTTGCTTTCCTCCAACGTTGCTCAAAGTTTATCAGTACATCATATGCAGCAGGCCCTTCGATCCGGCAGTGCAAGTCATGCCATGGTTGTCTTGGAGCTTTCATTCCAGCCTGACAGATACAAAGTACAGACACTCACCGGAAGAAAATTAAAAAAGAATACCAAGTTGTGCAGCGACTACCATTGCATGGTAACAGGTACCAAAGTCCAAGATCTTACCAGTCACAGGACTCAAACCTGAAAGAAAATAGCAGATTTTGATTTTATCAAGTCATGCCATGTTTTTGCTTTTATTTTTAGTATATTTTAAGCTTTTCGCTTCAAGTTCATCGACCGCCGACCCCAACTGGTTTGGGATAAAGGTGATATTGATGTTGATGTTGATGTATCCTCGTTGCATCTTGCTTATCCACCTTACTATTTCTTCATGGATTCCCATACAAAACAGAAAAAGTCCTTTTAAGTCTTGAAATTTTAATGCTACCACAACACTTATGATGGTAATTCATCTGATGCGACAAAGCAAATTTAATCAGAAATAGGAAGACTGTTATTATGGAGATGGAAACTCAGTTTTCGAGTGCAAGTATCACACCAGAGTCCAAAATTCAACCTAGATTATAACACAGTATACACAAGAGTATTTAAGAGAAAAGAAGAACTGTTAGGCAAAAAGCACCAATATATATTGATTATAGACAACCAACTCACAGAAAATGTAGGATTGTGAAAGTCATCCTTAAAAACGTGAGTGTCAAGATCGCGAAATAGCCGATGCTCAGGTGTATCATATCGACCTTGACAAAGATCAATTCCTCCTATAAATGCAGTTATTTTTCGGTAATTGCCCAATGCCTGGGTGTCCACCAGCACGCATTTTTGATGGTGTGTGAACATGGTTCCAACAACCTGAAGAAAAATATAATACAGGCCAAGCTTGCGAGAGTTATTAAGGTTAACAAAATTACCAAAACATCACATATGGAAGTCAAGCAAGCAAGAAGATAAAATCCGTCCAATCTCACAAGATATATTCAGCCATGCTTAAGTAAAATGAATGTACATTACAATGCAAGCCTTATCCCTTAAGATTATCATTCCAAATTAACGAAGGAGGATTATGTATAGCACAGAATCTTCCTTAGAAAGTAGAGTACCTTTTTTAATGCCCAAAAATGAAAGGAAACTTCACAAACAAGAGTTTAACTTTAAAGTACGAAAAGGGACATTGGCTCTATGAATAGGCTATCTGGAAGAGTCCAAAAGAGACCATCAGTCACTTTATAAAGAACATTCATCTCCAGTGCCAAATTACCTCAGCAACTTAATAGGACATTCTACAACAAAACGCATCTCCAACTACAAATATGCTAGGCAGCTAATTGCCTAGACATGAGGCAGGAACAAAACATCACAATGCCATGTAGCTCATAAATGTGAAAGAGGTTATGCCAAGGGAAAATGAAAAGAGAGCCAGCAGTCCAATGCTAATCTAATCTCTAGATTTTGATAAAAGCTCCATGTGGTGAAACTGCAAGAATTCAAACCTCCTTGACTAATTGGGTAGATCAAGAAAACAGCAATAGCAGCTGCAACAGGAGCTGCGTATGCAACAGCACTCCAAGGGCACATACTAGATGGAAACTAAGTACTCACTCGCGCCCAATGTAAAAAGCTACACCAAGCAAGGAGTGTAGAACAATTAGCTTATAAGGACCGCCGTTGTATAACCATTCATCAACAGATGCTGCTTCTCATATTGGGTGAAAATGCAAACCTATAGCTGCAGAAGTAGGAGTGATGGCACCAAAGATAATATTGTTTCCATGAAGTAGAGATCCAGAAACAGGTTCACGAATACCATCAATATCTACCTGAGAGGAAAAGCATACCTGCTGTTTAATATAGCCAAGCTTACTGCTCGCATAACGCGGGGCCAGCACGCAATTCACTGACGAATGCTTGAAAAACTTTCTAGTTTCTTCATCATGTGTCTGCATCACCCCTCCCTGCAAGGAATGAAGCCCATGCACCCTTATTCATTTTTAGGGACAATATTGGGAGCAAAGAGAGAGACACTATCACCTAATTCTTCACTAGACAAATGGTCCTCGCAGCAACTACACAAACCATTATAATACTTTGGGCAACAAAACCAACAACCATAGAGTGATCGGCGATGCCATTTGCCACCTTAATTTACTAAAATCAGCAGATGGAAGAATGCGATCAAGGGCAATCCTACTAAAATAAAACTTCTCACCGTGTTAATAATATACTTGTCGTTCGAAGTTTTATCATCCCAAATCAACAACAAAACTCGCACCCCCTCTCCTGACTTATACTTGAGCAATTCACCGAGCGTCAAGTCCCCACCCTGTGGCAATGGCAGGGTACGCTCCCTAATGAGCTTAACTTTATGAAAAACCGACCAACCAACAATGTATATCAAATGGTGAGCCTCAGATATGGCATGACAAATATCCTCCCAACACTTCTCACGCCTATAAACGCCTCCAGCATCACTATCCAACTCAATACAGGGCAACAACCCATTGACCACATGAGCGTCCTGATACAGCGTAACGCGACCCCCTTTTCTCAAGGGGAAATAAGTGTGCCTCACTCCCTGATGGGTCAAATCTCCGGCGATCCCGCACTGGTACGCCGGGTTCATCTCCACGGGAGTGAACTTCAGCTCGAGCTGGAGGGTGGCATTAGCCGAGGGTCCAACCAGCCTGAAGGAACCGGAGATGACCTCGCGGTCTGCGATTTTCCGCGCCGGGATCTTAATAGTGCCGATCAGCTGCCCGCCAAAGATGTCGTCGTCCTTGACGAGGAACTCCAAGTCGACGACCGGCTGAGCCAGGGCGATGAGGAACCGCTGGTTCCACCTAGGGTTCTGCGCGTTGTGGACGACGCGAGTGCGGGCGATGGTGGCATGGGGGACGCGGACGGTGACATAGGGGTCTGGGCCGATGATCTTCCGGCCGCGGTCGGAGGAGTCGCCGCCGTCGCGGGGAGGGGAGGGGGGAGAGGAGGGGGAAGGCTTGGTGCAGGCGGAGCAATACCAGTGGAGGCGCCCGTAGACGGAGGTGCTGGGGAGGTTGGAGGCGGAGATGATGCGGAGGTCGAGGTCGCCGTGGAGCCAGAGCACATGATCTTGAGGCAAATCCGCCATGGGAGAAATCGGAAGATGACCCAGACGTCGGAAAGAGAGAAAGACATGATGGATTATACAGGAAGGGGGAGAGAGAGAGAGAGAGAGCGTTTGTGTGGAGAAGTGCCTCACTTGAGGAAGAAGAGAGAGCAAGGTATAGATGCGGACAGAGAGAGTGGGAAGGTGGTGACTGGTGGTGGTGGCCTGGGTGTCGGGAGAGCTCCACCACGGTACGATTCGCTAATTTAGTCACGTCGACGCTGATTGGCCCCGCCTGTCTACTCTTCTTCTTCCTCAGAAAACTTCGTAGAAATGGGAAGCACGGCGGTCGTCCGCGAGTCGCCGGTGATGAGATCGCGTGGTATTTTTCTCGCGGCCCCGTCGTCGTTTGGGAAACAGGCAAGACAACCTGATGAATTAAATTTTCCGAAGGGTGATTTCAACTGCGCTAGTAACTTTAGGATGAGAGAGATCAGCGGGATCAATAACATTATATCTAGCGTCAACTCCACGTCAGAGAAAAATAGTAAAAAAATCGTGCCAACATTTTTTCCGAATTAAATCGGAAAGAGTTTACGAAAAAATTTGATTGCACTTTTTTAAACTCAATCGGACTTTCATGATAAGTTTCAGAACTTTTAGTGCTTTCTCTAAAAAAAAGTAATTAAAAAGTTCTGCTCGGTCTCAAATTTCCCATGCCCGACAAATATATGTATACTTTGAAAAGTTTTTGAGTAATTTTTGCGAAATAAAAGTCAATTTTAAATGCCTTAAAATTTGCCAAAAGACAACCTATATAACTACGGTAGGGATAGGAACTCTTGCCGTAAAATTTGCAAGAATTTGTCGAGAAATGATTATTGCATCTATGAGATTTATTCATTTCAAACTTAGACCCAATAATAAAAAAAAAACCTCCAATTTTAGCCCCTCTCTCAATTATATTCAAAACCATTTTTTATCTCATAAAAAAGTCAAATTTTGGCCTATATCCCAATTATATCCAAAAAAAATTTGTCTTATAAAAAATCCACAACTTTTACTTTGTTCCAATTCTACCCATCTAATATCCAAAAACCCTCAACTTTAGTACTTGTCATAATTATATCATAAAAATTATATTTTAAAAAATCCCAAACTTTTACTTTTGGGTCAACTCTACCACCACCAGCCTTTCATCTATAATCACCATCAGTTAATCTTATATGGCTCAAATTTTCTCGTCGAACTTATCAATGAATTTTCGAAATTTAAAAACGCTGGGTTTCAAGTATAGAGAGATTTGAAATTGTTCGTCCAAATAATCAAATCTCCACGTATAGCCATTCTTTGGGCTATGAATACCAGGAAGAATCCAAAACACATTATATTAAATGGCTTTGTATCCCCCGACAATATGTAGGAGAAGCAGACAATAGAAGAGAAGTTGCTAAATTTTTTAAGTTAGGCTTGTTGAGATGTAATTTTTTAACAACATGAAAATGCCATGTGAGATTAACTAATGATAATTATGAACGGGAGGTAACGGAGGTGTAATTGAGACAAAAGTAAAAATTTAGAGTTTTTTATGAAAAAAATATTTTGAATATAATTGAAATAAATACTACAATTATAGATTTTTTTAGGTATTAGATTGGTAAAATTACGACAAAAGTTAAAGTTGAAGATTTTTTTTTTTTTTTTGGGTTAAGCCGATAGAATTTAGATAGAAGTAAAAATTTGAGATTATTTATGAGATCAAAAATTGAATATAATTGAAACAGAAGTTAAAAGTTGAAATTTTTTTTGGATATTAGGCCTTCAAACTGAAGGCCTCATTTACTTTACAAAGTAGTCATACTGTTTTCAACTGTATTTGTACAATTTCCTAATTACAACTCTATCCGCTAACACGCATAGATGCTCCCAGACAACAACAGAAACCTTCTAGCCAAAGTCGTAGAGACACCGAGCCATTGAAACAGCACATTCACCGCTGAGGATCCTCGTTATGCAGGGGTCCGGGAAAGATTCCGATAGCCAAGGGAAAAACAAAACAATGAAAGAATAATCCGAACTACAGCACGGCTCCAAAACAATCAGACAGACAGCGATTATACAACTTGTACATATCGAGAATGAAGCGACGGCCGGGACACATCTTTGCAGCTCCGGGACTGGATGGACATGGAGTAGGACAGAACCTAAGTTGTTAGAACATCAGGGAGCGTGTTGGAATGAGCGCCGACAACTTTACCGCCAACATCAGGAAACTCCTCAGATCCTGGCAATGGCCCAACCTTCCCCTCTTCGTCCACCTGTATGGGATACTGGAGAAGGTGGCCCCGCAATGAACCTTTAGTCTTGTAGTTGCTCCAGTTATTTCCAGCTATCTCATTCACCTTCTTCACACATTCTAAACTGCCGGGCTCATTAAAGCATCCTTCCGTTTCCCCAAGATGCTCTGCCCACAGGGACATTCTGTATCCATATACCTGCACACATGGGCAAAAGTGCAAAGAATCATACCTAAAACTGCTCATATCGCTGAGAGCCCATTACTCCATTCACAAGTTATGGCGACCTGTTTCAGATGCGACTGCATTCACCATGTCAAAACAAATAACAGAGTCGAAAGCTGTTTCAAATTCTTTTTTTAATACTAAGTTGTCAAGGAAAAAATCACAAATTCTAATGGCTTCCTAATATATCTGGCTGGAAATTGGCACTCTTGGCTTTGTTACTACCAGCTCAACAAATGTCAACTGATTCTTACTCCAAAGATTTAGTGCACATTTGCTTGAGAAAGCTGGCACGGAAAAATGAAAAATTAGGCTTACGCAAAGAAGCCACAAGACAACAACCTGACCACGTGGATGCCCCTTCTTTAGTGCCCAGGTGTGATGGGGCTGATATGCACCCATGGCAATCTCAGTATCTTTGGTACCAGCCAATGATCTTTGGTTAATATTTGCCGATCCCAATAAAACGTACTCATCATCCACGACCATTCCTTTAGCATGAACATATATCATAAATCGCTGGGACTTGTACGCTTCTGAGACCTGCCATAACATGTCAAAACATCAGATCCAACGTTCATCAAAAATTGTAATGAGAAAATCTGATTGACCATGCACCAATTTTAACTTGGGCTCTGCTCGATGGTTACTGGAGGTCAATTCACCTCATTTCTAGTCGATCTCAAGCTCAAGCTACTAAAATATCTCGTCGAGTCGAATTCGAGCTCATCGATACTCAGCTCGACAAGCTCCCAAGTCTCATTGTGCTTCTATTATATTTTTTCAAAAATACTTTTTTATGACACAAAAGTCATTAAAATTACATAAATGACCCTCATACACATAGGCAGGGGAACTATTTGAGCTTTATTAAACTCAAGCTCCGAGTTCATAAATGGCTCTATTATAATCGAGTCAAGCTTGAGCCCAAATATTTTATACACAATCAAGCTCAAGCTGAGTTTCGAGCTCCAACTATGCGGGTCATCAAGCTCGAGCTTTGCACTGTGTCGTCTCAACTTGTTACAAGTTACAACCCTATGAACCATGCTTGCTTGTCAATGCATTCAAGCACCGCTAAAGGGGTTGTTGAGCTTGCAAATTTAATGACTAGTGAAATAGACTGTTAATATGTTTCAAGGACCTGAAGACTAGTGAAAGCCATACTGCAAAAAGCATTACCGCTTTGTCTGGAGGAGGCTGGCCAGAATTCTCTTCCCTATTACCAAGGCAGTAAAAATTAAGGTACTCCTGAGGATGAAATCTTTGAGCTGCATTTGCTTCAATTCACGTGCAACAACTTGATACATCATTTGCATGGTCTGGTTCTGGGAAGAAAATAAGGCAAAAAGTGTAAATCAGATTATGTGATATTGCACTCCGGAAAATATTAGTACACATGAAATCTTGTCCTAAAAAATCATCATCAATTTACTATTTTATAGCTATATGTGGTTTGTGAGGAATAAGAGATGGTATAAGAGAATACTTTGCACAGCATTAGACAGACATCAGGAACAAGTGAGACAGCGTATTCTCTAATTGGCTGGACACCTAAATGGAATCAATTCCTCAGTATTTGGTACTATATAGTCTGTAGTAATTTCTGTCGATCGTAATGTGAAGAGTGTCCTTGTCCATGGTACTCCATATCTTCCTCCCACCATCTAACCTATGAAAGAAAACCACCAAAGTCTCACACATCTGCGGAAACATATTCATGTACCAACCTACCTGCCAAAAGAGAATCTCTTGAACTGTAGCTGACTTGGGATCACCTTCAGGCCACATCGGTATGACAATATATACAGCAAATCTCTCCTTAGCTCTAATTTTGCTAGCAATCTTCAAGGCCAATTCCATTGGAATGAGGTTATCAGCTCCTGCTCAGACCATGTTACAAACAGCTGAGAGTGGTTTGTGGAAAAAAAAAAACCAACTACACGAAGTCTGCTTACTATAATGTGGCAAACAGTACTAGTTAAAGACTTAGCTCCTAACCATACAAAAAGTGATGAAAAAGGTCAATTGACACACAAACAAAAGATTTCACCAGTACTCTGGAGTGAAATGAGCCATACTCAATTTTTTTTTTTTTCCCGGTAGGTCGATTCACTCCGTAAGTCAAATTCGACATGATTGTGATTGAACGAGGCATACTTAGTCCACCAATGGAATATCTTGAATATAGATAGGAATCGCCAACTTGCAACCTAAAAGAAATCATGATATTCACCTGCATTGTTATACGATGGCCACGCATACGATGATCCCAGAAAATACTGATTTTCAATATATACAAAATGTTGAGCAGATCTGATCGCCTGAATGTAAGCTGTCTGAATGCTTCTGTCCACTATTACATCTTTTGTAACTATAAGATTCTGCAGCAAAAAGTGCCAATAATTAAGAGGATGCAGATACAAATTTAAAAAAAATCCCGTAAAATATCAATTAGAAAGGTAGATACAAGTTCATGTTTTAACGGATAGAGAATCCTACTCCAGCCCAAATCCACTAATATGATTTTTTTTCTCCTTTTCAGCTTTTCATTCAACTAAACAAAAGCAAAAAAAGGAAGAAAAGTAGGAATAACAAAGGAAGAAAGACATAGATCTCATGTAGACCTGCTTTTCAGCAATATCTTTCTTTTTTGTGGGAAATCCTTTGACTGATCCAGAGTCAATAGACCGGAAAATCTGCACAAGCAAACGCAAAGTGAATGGGCAAAATAAAGTAAGGCAACCTGAACATGCAATAGAGATGTGTAACTTGCATTTCCAACCTGAACATGCCAGTGATTAGGATCATCTTTTTTAGAGACATAGAGATCGGGATTGTCCTCAGGCACGACGTACGTAACATGCTCATCAGAGTCATCCTTTGAAAGAGATGAGGTGCTAACATATGACTCAGATGATTTAGGACTCAGTATCCAAGAGATACGGCCTATCTTAATTAAGGAATCATCATGCCAATGGCTTTTTCCTTTGACAAAGAGACTGAATTCTTTCCATTTCGTTGCTTTCCTCCAACGTTGCTCAAAGTTTATCAGTACATCATATGCAGCAGGCCCTTCGATCCGGCAGTGCAGGTCATGCCATGGTTGTCTTGGAGCTTTCATTCCAGACTGTACAAAGTCCAAGATTCTACATGTCACAAGACTTAAAACTGAAAGAAAACAGCACAGGAATTGCTGCATTCACCCCTTTTTCAGGTATTATCAATCGAATTCACAAAATTTTGGTGTACCCACAGAACATAGATGGACCTTCAGAACCTCAAATAAGCAAACTTGGCTCAACACAACATACTTAAGCCAAATAGAGAGGGGTCATTTTATTCTTCTCAGTGCAACAAATTAAAAATGAAATGATAAAAGAACTCACTTGTATCATGATTCATGACAAATATGAGAATTAAACTAGAATATGCAGCCACTTCAATAATCCAAAATTTAAAGCAAGTCATTAAACATAGGCATGAATCTTTCCTTGAACATGACATCCAATCCACTTCCAATGTGCGATGGTGGCCGTAAATTCTGAAACAAGGAAATCACCCCCTTCAAGTTTGCGGATTGTGATTTTATCAATTCATCCTCATTGCATCTTGCTTATCAACTGGACCAGTTCTTCATGAATTCCCATAAAAAACAGTATGTGTCCTTTTAAATTTTAAAATTTTCTAGAATGCTACTATCACAGTTACAATCATAAGTCATCTGATGTATTTAACCAGAAATAGGAGGACTGTTACTACGAGGATGGTATATCAGCTCTCAAGAGTGAAGAAAAAAAAAAGGCACATTTATAGGAGGAATTGATCTCTGTTATCACGCCACTCTTCAAGCAGGAAAGTACAGAAGGCTTCTATCACTACAAACTCCAAAATTTGACGTACATTATAGGACAGTAAATGCAAGAGTACTTAGCTAGCAAAAAACTACCGGGTCAAAAAGCTAAAACATTTCAAATATAGACAAATAACTCACAGGAAATGTAGGATTGTGAAAGTCATCCTTAAAAACAGTGTCTAGATCACGAAATAGCCGATGCTCAGGTGTATCATATCGACCATCACAGAGATCAAGTCCTCCTATAAATGCAGTTATTTTTCGGTAATTGCCCCGTGCCTGTGTGTCCACCAGGACGCATTTTTGATGGTGTGTGAACATGGTTCCAACAACCTGGAGAAAAATGTCATTCACCATAGTAAGAATTTTTTAGAATATCATAACTACCACGACATCACATAAGGAATTGTTTTGTGTGGTGTGGTATGATTGTTGGGGCATGGTTTGTTTTGGGGTTTTTTATAAGTTTTTTTATAATAAGGTTTTTTGTGTATTTGTGTTTGGTGTTGGTTTTTGTCCCTTTTTTTTGTTGTGGGTTTTTGGGTGGTATGGTGTTGGTGTTTTTTTTAGAGTTTTTTCTTTGTTTTTTTGACGTTGGTGTGTGGTGTGTTGGTGGTTTTTCGGTGTTTTAGAACTTTGGTTGGTGTGGTGTTTTAGTTTGTGCTGGTTTTCTGTTTGTGAGTTGGTTGTGTTTGTTTTTTTGTGTGTGGATTGTAGATTATAATTGTTTGTGTTTTTTTTTTGCTTGGGTTTGGAATTTTGTTTTATTTTGTTTTTTGTGTTTTGTATGTTTTTTTTTTTTTAGTGTTAGGTGATTTTTCTTTTTTCTTGTTATTTTGTTGAGAGTTTGGGTAGTGTGTAGTGTGGGTTTGGTGTTTGTTTGTTTTGTTTTTGTGTGTGTATGGAGGGGTGATGTTTTGGTTGGAGTGGGTGGTATTTTGGAAATTTAGGGAGTTGGGGGGGTGTGTTTCGTTGTTTGCTGGGGGGTGGGTTTGTGCGTGCGGGTGGGGGGGCGGGGAATTTGGGGGGGTGGGGGTGTGTTGTGGTTAGGTTGTGATTTTTTGGTTTGTTAGGGGGTGGGTGGGGGGCATGGGGTTGTTTGGTGGGGTGTGTTTTGGGGTTGGTGTGGATGCGTGTGGGGGGTATTGGGGGTTTGGTTTAGTGTTGGTTGTTTTGGGTTTTATGTGGGTTTTGTGGTGTGTGGGATTGTTTGTTTTTAGGTGTGTTTGTTTGTTTTGTGGTGACGGGTGGGGGGTGGGGTGGTGTGGTGGGTGGGTGGTTTTGGGGGGATTAGGGTGGGTGGGTTTGTGGTGTGTGGGGGTTGTCTTATTTGGTTGCGTGGGATGTTGTGGTTGGTGTTGTCGTTGTGATTTGGGTGGGTGTTTTGGGTGGTCGTGGTTGGTGGGTTGGTGGTGTTGTCTTTGGTTTGTTGGGTTGTTGTGTGTGGTGGGTGGGGTTTTGTTGGTCTGTGGGTGGGGGATATGTAGAGGGGTTTTTGGGGGGGTTTGTTAGGTTGGTGGGATGGTGTTTGGTGAGGGGTGAGGGGGTCTGGGAGGATGGGATATGGGGTGTGTATTGTGAGGGAGGAGTTGGGTGGGAGGGGGGTGCTTGTTTGGCGGTGGCGGGGGTGTTGTGTGGATGGGGGTGGGAGGGGGGGTTGGGTGTGTGGGGGTGTTGGGTGTGTGGTTGGGGGGTGT
Organism: Psidium friedrichsthalianum; assembly: GCA_019149425.1. NCBI lineage: Eukaryota > Viridiplantae > Streptophyta > Magnoliopsida > Myrtales > Myrtaceae > Psidium > Psidium friedrichsthalianum. Next base: position 20,746 of record JAGVVM010009322.1, read on the forward strand.
GTGATCTTTGGTATGTTGGTGTGTGGGTTGGGATTGGGGAGTGTTGGGGGATGTGTGGTGGTTTGGTGGGGTTTTTTGTTGTGGGTTAGGGGGTTTTGGAGACTGGGAGGGTTGTTGGGTAGTATTTGTGGTGTGGGTTTGGGGTTTTTTTGGTGGTGCGGTGGGTTTGTGGGGTGTTGTGGGGTGGGTTGGTGTGGTGGGGGGGGGCGTAGTTGGTGGTGGGTTGGGGGTTGGGGGTGGGTTTTGGGGTTTGGTGTTGGTTCGTGGGTGGTGTCTTGTTATTGGTTAAGTGTTTTCTTTTGTGTTTGGTGGTGGGTTTGAGTAGTGCGTGTGGGAGGGTGTGTGTTTGTTGTGTGTGTTTTGGGGGTTTTTTGTCTGGTAGGATGGGTGGGGGTGGGAGGGTGGATATTGGTGTGTGTGTGGGTGTTTGGTGGGTGGGTGGAGTCGTGTATTAGGTGGGGGGTGAGTGAGGTGGGGTTGTGGAGGGGTGGGTTTGGTGGGGGTGTGGTTGTGTTGGGTGGTGTGGTTTATGTGTGGTGTGTTGGTTGGGTGTTTGTTTGTTTGTTGGGGGTGTGTGGATTTTGGAGGTGATGGTGTGGGTGGTTTAGATTGTTGGGCTCGTGTGTTGGGTAGGGTATTGGGGGTCTTGTGGTCATTTTTTTTTGGTTGTCTGTTTGTTGTTTTGTAGGGATGTGTGGTTTTGTTTGTTTTGGTTAATGTTGGTGGTGGGTTTTTGTGTTTTTGAGTGTGGTTGGTTGGGGTGTGTGTGGTGGTGGGGGTGGGGTGGGGAGTACGTGGGTGGTGGGTGTGTTGGTTTGAGTTTGGTGGTGTAGGCGTGTGTGGTGGTGGCTGGTTGGTTTTGGGTGGATGTTGGTTGGTTGTGGGTGTGTAGGTGGGTGGGGGGGGTAGTTTGGGGATTGGTGCTATGTGGGTTGAGTTTTTTGTGGGGGTGGAGCGGGAGGGGGTGTTTTTTGGGGTGCGAGTGTGTGGGCGTGAGAGGTGTGGTGGGGTGTGAGGGGTTGTTTGTTGGGTAGGGTGTGGCTGGGCTTGGGTTGTATTGTTGGGTGTGGGTGTGGGGTGTTTAGTGTGGGGGGGGGGGTGGAGTTGGCAGAGTGGGGTGGGGTTGTGTTTTTTTGTTTGGGGGTTTTAGTTGTTGGTGTGGGGTGGGGGTGGGGTTGAGTGGGTGGGGTTTGGAGGGGAGTGGTTGTGGGGTGGAATTGGTGGTGGTGACGGTTTGATTGCGGGTGTTCGAGGGGTGAGGGTTTTTTGGTTTGGGGGGTTGTTGGGTTGTTATGTGGTTGGTGTTGGTTTGGTTGTGTGTGTGTGTGGTTTGTTGTAGTTGGGGGTAGTTTGTTTTTTTTTGTTTTTGTGTTTTATTATTGTGTGTGGGTAGTGTTTTTTTTTGGGGGAGTTGTTGTGGTCGATTTTGGGTTGTTGAGGTCTTGGGTTTTTGTTGTCTGTTTGTGGTTTTTTTTGTTTTTTGGGTTTGTGATGTAGGGTGGGGTACTTGTCTTATTTGTAAGTGGGGTTTTGTGGTGGGGGGGTGTGTTTACTGGTGTTTTGTTGCGTTAGGTTATTGTAGTGGTTGGGTTTGGGTTGTGTAAGTTGGTGTGTGGTTTGTGGTTGTGTGGGTTCTGTGTTTTTGGGAGATTTTTTTTGTGTTTTTGTTTGTTTTTTTTTTGTTTTTGTTGGTTGTTGTTGTTTGTTTGTTGGGGTGTGTGTGTTGTGGTTGTTTGTGGTCGGTGAAGTCGTTTT
>JAGVVM010009323.1:0-19083 GCA_019149425.1 Psidium friedrichsthalianum
TCTAACACTTTGTGAGACCCTCAGGCGATGTTAGGAGCAGGTCCGGCTGACAATTTGCTCTTTCGCAACACCTCGACTCCTGCGTTGTCTTGATGATGGATAACCATCTTTTAGGCAATCTTCTTTTTTGTTAACTTCCTTTTCTTTGAGTTCACTTTCTTATGGGGTTCATAAAATACCCTCCTAATCTCATAACCAGTGTTTTATCTCACTTGTATAATAGTCTTAGATTACTGCTTTGGAAAACCTCTGTGGCGAACCCTTTATCACGACGGTCCTCAAACTTTTCATCATGCTCTATATAGTAAGGACGCCAATTCAAGATTGTATAAAAGCTATTACCACATGTTTAATGGAGTTCCTTTTAGCTTCCCCCCAGTTGTCTACCTAATCTAGTTTAATCACAAAGAGAGCTTTTGATTCTATCACCACGATTAACTCATCCTCGTCAATATCTTCTTCAGAATTGTAGCTTGCCATTTAGTCTTTCATGAAACAAACTGTCGGCTCGGGCACAGGCGAAAATTAATTCCACCATAGGCGATCTCTATTTGGGGATTGTTGGAAAATTCATCTTGGCGGCGCACGGGCCAAGACAAATCAAAAGATACACGGAAAGTAGCGAAAGCACAAACGCACTCATGCACCTATATCTTCTTAGGGTTTTCTCATGCATTGTAATCGAAAATCTAAACCAGCATTAAGGGGGTTTTTAGGCCTACTTGAAAATTGACACTTAGGTGGACTCATTCTCATGTTCTCGAGGGAGTTCGTCAAATGCCGAACTTTTAGTTTAGACACACACACCTATCGTTCGAAAGATGGAAAAAAAAGCTCACGGTCGTTCCAATCCTTGCTCGTGCTAGCGGCCCCTTGAGAAACGATGAACGAAACTTCGATTTCATGATCACGAATAACCTCACGACCCCTTTGGTTTTGTTCTCAGTGAAACGGGAGTTCAGAACTCCCTAGGTTTAGTCACGAGAACAGCATGAAACTCACACGAGGACGGGTAAACTTTTGGAGTGTCTAAACTCTCTAAGTACTTACCTGCCCAGGTTCCCATCATTTTTCATCAGTTTTATCAGATACAAATCTTATATGTTTAGAATTTTTCTGGATAAGAAATCTTATCCTCAAACTTTTCTAAAAGGATAACCAATCTTATCTCATCATCTCGTCGTAATCCATGCAGATAGTCACATTAAGATGACATCACGCTTGCACAGGCACTTGCATCATGTAGTCTTCGATATGACATCATACCTGCGTATGTCTTACATCATGTAGTCATCCATATGACATCATGTTTGTGCAGCGCTTGCATCATGTCATTATCCATATGACATCATGCTTGCGCAGTGCTTGCATCAGTGATTTATCCATAATGACTCGGTCACCCTGCATCGTCTTTTACTTATGTTATTATGGATGAAGACGGAATTGGTTGCTTGGCTGGTCAGTATGAAGCTGTGGCTCTTAGTCATATCTTTCTTCTCCCCTGACCTCTTTTATTTTCTTTAGGAAAGCCATTTTTAGTCCTCCAAACAATAAATAAATGGATTGTGTATGGTCTAGTTGAAGTCATAGTCTTCTTGTTTGCCATAGGAAATTTGCTAGCCCTGACAGACTGAAGAAATCGAGGGCTGTTTTAAGTCTTAGATTGCTCTATTTATGCTACTAAGGTGGACATTATGGACTTTTGTTTTTGTGTCCATTTTCGATTATGTTAGAATATGTTTGCCTTGCATATCACTAGGAAGATCAGGATCTTTACACAAGCTTTATAAAGCTTTTTTCTCAATTCATGCTTAGCATCGAATAATCTACATTTGTGATCTCATATATTTTGCTTCTCTCCGACATCTTACTGAGTTTCCCCCTTTTATCTTTTGCAAAGGTTGCTATCGATCTGCTTGAGGATGGGGAGATTTGGATTTCTACTAGCTGAAAGGAAGGTGGATTGACATTGAAGCTTTAGGAATTTTTTTCCTTGATGGAATGACACAGAAGTGAAAGCCTTCAATTGGGAAATGTCTTTACCCATCTGAAGAGCGAGATGTAGGACCTAACAAGAAGAGAAGGCAAGTTTGGCAAAGAATGGGGGAAAAACGAAAGGTTGGTAAGGCCGAAAGCCTGGAACACAAACCAGTCTAGGCTGGGGTCAACATAGAATGAAGGGGACGGCCCTAATGTTGTGTTAGAAAGCCAACTTCTTGGTTTTCGAACTGAGAAGAGTGAATGTGGGGACTCAGGTCAAGGTGTAACATAACTAAAGGAGACATTCCATTTAAATAGGGCAAGATAGAATGTGCAAAGCATGAATTTATTGGAAAACGATTTGTGTGAATTGTTTGAGCAAAATTATACAAAAAACCCAAATTTTAATTTAGACTTGAGATTTCATTTTGGCAAATCCAAACCCTAAATGGCCATTTTAGATCAAATGGAGGCCATGGATGGATTTAGAAGGTCAAAAACTATGGGATGACAGGCTTATATTTCAATTTAGTATCCGAAAAAAGCTTAATTTCATTTTGATCATAATAAGGAGACTAATTGCAAAATTTCTATGCAGTTTAGTCCTTTTGGCCAAATTCAGCAGTTTGTACAGCTTTTGGATAGAAAAGTAATTTTTGGTAATGGAGTATGATGTCACAACTCCAAAAATGTAAGAATGGAAATTTAAAGGGCTAAAATGCATTTTTTGTTGGGGTAATTCAAGATTATGCTCAATGAAGGAACCCACAACCCTGAATCAATTTTTCTAAATTTTCTCTAGCCAAATGAACAGAGAATTAAATAAAAATAGTGGCTTTTTTTTGCATTTTTTTTTTCTCAATGCTATTTTTTTGTGATTTTTCAAGTATTTTCCTTTTTTTAAAACATTAAAAAAATGAAAAAAATATGGAAAAAGATTTATTTAAAAAAGGTTCCTTAGACTTGACTAAGGTTTTCAAAGTTGATTTTGCAATTTTATGATTTCTTGTGAATTTTTTTTATGAATTTTTCAAAAATATAATGACAAAAAATGAGGTGTCAATAGGTGGACAAAGTTGAGAATGATCCCATCGCATCTAGAAATAGCACTATCTAACATTGAATTGGGTGATACTAACATGGGTTAGAGTGAAAAAGTCAAGATAGTTGTGATGAAGATCCCATCACCAGAAAATTATGATTCTAAAGCAATACCCTGAGACTATGGTACAAATGAGAGAGATGTCATAAACGCGATTGGGAGATGTTACGCACTTAGAGAGGGTGAACTTGAGAAAAGAGAGGCAAACAAAAGAGAACGTGAAAAAGATGTTGTCTATCATCAAGGCAAGCGAATTTGAGGTGATATAGCAATTGAGGAAAATGCCAGCCTAGATCTCGTTGTTGGATCTTTTCATTAATTCTGAGAAGCACAAGAATGCCATGTTAAAGGTTCTAAATGAGGTCTGTGTGCCTGAGACCATTAATGAGATGCAGCTCAAGGACTTTGTTGATTCGATTCTGCTTAAAGATCAAATATATTTTTCAAATGAGGACAAACCCGCAGATGGGTTGGGCTCATAAAAGCCTTATATATATCCATGAGATGCCATGGCAAGTGTCTCAAGTGTTAGCAGACAATGGATTTGCATTTAATATATGTACCACTGGCCATGTTGAGGAATTTGGGCATAAATAAGGAGTTGATCCATACCTCTAAGGAGACAATCCAAGCGTTCGATGGAATGAGAAAGACCGTCGTGAGGGAAATTGAGTTGGATGTGTTCATTAGGCGGGTTAAGTTCTCTATTGAATTTCAAGTTATGGATTTACTTAGTGCATTTGATTTTCTACTAGGAAGACCATGAATCCACATAGGTAGTGATGTGCCTTCGAGTTTACATCAGAAAGTCTGATTTGTGGTGAATAATAAGGTGACTATGGTACACGGAGAAATGGATTTCACTTCTTACCAGAAAAGTACTGTTTCTTATGTGGAACCAGAGCATAAAGAGGAGTCGAGTTATCACTCTCTTAATCTAGTAGCGTGTCGCACACACCTCCTAGAACCAAAATGATTTCTCTCATGCCTTCTAGATACACTCTAGCACCTGGAAAGATGTTATTGTCTTATGGTTTTATTCCTCAAGGAGGTCTAGGGAAGCATGGTCGAGGAATTCACGAGCCTCTTTGACTGGATACTAATGAACATCGAACTGGTTGGTTATACAGTGAGTCTAGTCATGACTTCACCATAATGAGCTATCATGGACACCGAAATCGAGGCTGAGATATTAGCCAATGAGGCAGAGATATCTCCTCATTGGCTCTAGTGCATGGAAAGGCAAAGCAAAGGTTTTTAAGCAACCCACTAGATTAGTATTCTCTAGTATCTAAGCGGCTGATAGATAAGGAAATTCAAGCTATATCGGATCCTGATGTGTCTTACCATTTTCTTGAATACACCATCAACGTTATAATCAAGCGGCTCGATAAAGATTTTAACCTGCCTAAGTAAAGAGACCTTTTCTTCCTTTTCCTTTTAATGCATTTAGATTTTTTTTTTCATTGTATTATTCTTGCAATTTAAATTTTGCTTCGCATTTCTCATTGAAACACACTTAAATCTCTGATCATTGGTCAAAGTAGCATATGTTGTAATGCAATCCATTTTCATTTAATAAAAGGTCTCCCAAGTTTTATTAAAGACAGGTGGAATAACAAATCAACCCGATGATGACATTTAACTTCAAATCTTTGAAGCTTGAGGTTAGATTTGCCATATGATTTATGTTTTCTCAAATGATTTTAGGGGATAAAATGAGGACTAGCACCCCTTTTTCCCCTTATTTTCTCAAAACATCTTTCAAAATGCTTTTTTATAAAATTAATGCATTTGTATTAGTTACTACAGAATGCTAACCGTACTTATAGCATTTTAGGTATACTACTCTCTCATATGCATAATAGGTTATTATGTGATTCAGAATCATCTTGATGACTTTTCTTATGGGATCAAAGAAGACTAGGATGACAATATGAGAGATATTAAGCGATATTGGAGCCAATATGGTGAATATAAGCCCCTGACCATAGAAGGTACAATTATAGTCAATCTGGGGAATTCTGCTTATGTGAATGGGGTTAAAAATTTGTGAAAGGTTATCTTCATTATAAGCATTTCGTTTAGTTGAACCCATCAAAGAATATCAGGATGTATTCGCTTGATCTATGTAGACATGCTAGGTTTGGATGTGAGAATTGTAGAACATTCACTCTAATCAATCCAATTGTCCCCTCAAAGAAATAGAAATTTTGACAGACAAAGCTAGAATTGTCTAAGAAAATCGAAGATGAGGTAATGAAATTTCTCAAGGTGGGATGGTTCATTGAAGTTATCTTGTATCTTGAATGGGTTGCAACATCGTCCCTGTAATGAAGAAAGATGGGAGAGTCAAGTCTGCATAGATTATTGCGATCTGAATAAGGTGAGTCCTAAAAGACTATTTTCCTCTGCTACATATTGACGTTCTAGTTGATAGTACTGCCGGCTTTGAAACTATTCTCGTTCATGGATGGATTCTTTGAGCATAAGTAGATTCTCCTAAAGAAGAAGATAAAGCAATGACATCATTTATAATGCCATGGGATACCTCTGTTATAAGGTAATGCCTTTCGGTTTGAAAAATGCCAGAGCAATGTATCAGAGGCTAGGTGGCCCTATTCTATGACATGATGCACAAAGAGATTGAAGTCTATGTGGATGATATGATTGTGAATTCCAAATCTGGAGAAGACCACGTTTAGATGTTGAGAAAACTATTTGAACGACTTTGAAAGTACAAGCTAAAGTTGAACCTTGTTAAATGTATATTCGGGGCACGATTAGGAAACTCTCATGTTTATGGTAATCACCATGGAATTGAAATTGATTCTTCTATAGTTAAGGTGATACTAGATATTGAAACTCCCACAACTGTCAAAGAAGTGAGAAGTATGTTGGGGAGTTTGAATTACATTGCCATATTCATCTATCAGCTTTTAGACATAGCAAACCATTCTGTAAGTTGCTAAGAAAAGGTGCCAAGGTGAATTGGGATTTTGAATGCCATCAAGAATTGGAGGAAATTAAAGAATATCTCATCTCACTGCGGTCCTAGTATCTCCAATTCTTGGTTTCCCGCTGACTTTATATCTTATTGTCCATTAGGAATCTTTGGGAGCTTTATTAGCCTAGAAATGCCCAGAGAATGGCAAAGTATGGGCAACTATTATTTGAGTAAGAAATTCACTACATCTGATGAATTATCCGTAGTTAAGAAGATATGTGTAGCATTGTTGTGGTTCTTCACATATTGAGGCAATATACCTTCCATGACATATTAGTTAGTCATGAAAAATGACGCAATCAAATACCTTTTAGAGAATCCGTCCTTAATAAAAAAATTGGCTAAATGGTAAGTTCTCCTATTAGAGTTTGATATTAGGAGTTTGACTTAGAAGTTTATCAAGAGAAGAGCCATAGTAGATATGTTTAGCAAAAATACACCAGGACATGAGGTCGCAAACAGTGAAAAGCGAGTGCTGCATTTTGAACCTATCCGAAAGAAATGGATAATGTATTTTAATGGTGCAGTAAACCTTACTAAATCCAAGACTAGGGTAATCCTAATATCCTTAGATGGCCAGCATTATCTAGCCGCCACCAAGCTGATATTCTCATGCACCAATAACATTTCTGAATATGAGTCTTGCGTTTGGGGTTACAAGTGGCCCTCACCATCAAAGTAAGGAAGCTGTAAGTTTATGGGGATTCCATGCTAATCATCTTATAAATCCAAGGTGAATCGAAAACCAAAGATCCCAAGCTTATTTCTTATCATTAGTCCTTGAAAGAAATTGTTAAGGAGTTCGAATAGATCGATTTTGAATATCTACCAAGGACTCAAAATCACTTTGCGGATACCTTGGCTATCCTTGTTATTCATGCTACAAATGGTGAATTGTATGGACATTAAACCTTTAAGGATTGACAATATCAAACAACTGGCCTTTTGCATGGTAATTAAGAAGGTTTGATGATCAAACCTAATACTATGACATTAAGAACTATCTATTGAAGGGTGAGTATCCTCAAGAGAGCTAGATTGAAGATAAGAAATACATAGCCAAGATAGCTATGAAGTTCTTCTTCAGTGGCCAGGCTTTATATAAGAATCATTTTATTAGATCTTGCTAAGGTGCGTAGGCGCCAAGGAAGAAAATCTGCCTATGCACAAAATCATGAGGGAGAATGTGAACCACATATGAACGATTATCTCCTTGCTAAGAAGATTATGATATTCATTTATTACTAGATGACCATGGAGTCAGTTTACAATCAACATGTGAGGTCCTGCCACAAATTCTGAGGCTTGGCCTTTCTCCATGATGGATCAACCCTAAAGTTTCAAATGGGCATTATTTTATTCTAGTGGCGATTGATTATTTCACCAAATGGATCAAAGCCATTCATATGCCATGTCATGGCAAAGAGTATGCTAAGGTTGTCAAATAGGATATCATTGCTAGATATGGGACACCCCAGGCGATTGTTACAATAACAGTTAAACTTAAACAATGAGGTGTGAATGACTTGTTGGATCACTTTAAGATTCAATACCTTAATCCATCTCCTTATCATCCACAAATGAATGGAGCTATAGAAGCGGCAAATAAAAACATCAAAAAAAACCTTATCCAAATGGCAGAAAACTTTTGCGATTGGCATGAGAGGTTGTCATATGTATTAATGGTGTACCGAACTTCAATTTTGACTTCACAAGGGCAACTCCCTACTCTTTGGTATATAGCAGGAATAGTCTTGCCTGTGGAGGTTGAAATTCCTTCCTTACAGATTCTATCCCAGGTAACTCTTATAGGCCGAATTGATCTAGTAGGGACATGAATAGTTGAATTTAATTGATGAGAAACATCTAAAGGCTATCGATCATGGTCAAGGTTATTAGAAATAGGTGACTAAATCATTCAACTGATAAGTCAGACCCAGAATTTTATAGTCAAGGATCTAGTTCTAAGGAAGACACTCTCAAATGTCTTGCATCTCATGGGCAAGTTCATACCAAATTATGAGGTCTATATTGTTTATACTAGATTTTTAGTCATTTTATTTTTGAAAAATTCATAAAAAACCTATAAAAATTTATAAAATTAAAAAAAAAAATAATGTTGAAAGCCTTGCTAAGCCTAAGGAATCATTTTTGAACAAAAAATGATTATTAATTTTTTTTTCATTTTTAATATTTTCAAAAAATAAGAAAAATACTTGAAAATCAAAAAAATAGCCTTTGAGGCCAAAAAATTACACAAAATAGTAAATATTTTTATTTTAATTCCATTTTCATTTAAGCAAATAAATTTTTTAAAAAAATCAATTCATGATTATATGTTGCTTCATTAACATATTCCCGAATTAATTCAAAAAAATTACAAAAATTACATTTTAGTCCTTTAAATTTCTCATCTTTGAATTTTTTTGAGTCGTCAAATTCCCCTCTATTATCTAAAATTATATTTCAATCCAAAGTTCAAGAATTATCTATTTGGTAAAAAAGGACTAAATTGCACAATAATTTTGCAATTTAGTCCTTGGATTTAATCAAAATGAAATTAAATTTTCTTGGGTCTATATTGAAAATATAAGAATTTCACCCTGTATTTTTCAACCTTCTAAATCCATTGGTGGCATTAGTTTGATCTGAATGGCCATTTAGGGTTTGGATTTGCCAAAATGGGTCTTCGGATCAGATTGAAAAATTGAGGTTTTTGTATGACTCCGCACAAATATTTCCCAAAAATTACATTTTCTAATAGAATTCATACCCTAGAGCCCAATTTTGTGATTAATTTGATTAATTTTGATATATGGAGGGCCAATTTGATGATTTTTAGTCAGCTGAGTCTATTGGGTTGGATAGGATCTGACCTATTGACTCAGCCGAGCATTCTTCCCCAACCTTCATTCCAACACAAGTTCAAATGGCCATGGAAGGTTGAAATCAACACAAAAATCAGAGGGCCAATCAACGATCATTGGGGTGGGTTTTATTGGCCATGACCTTTCCTCCATTACACCCACTACTGGGGCTAATGGCTGCCGAAGATGGTATGATGAACTCCATTAACATTGTGGGGGTTGAAAGTTAACTTAAGCACAAACTGTGCAAATTCTCATTTAATTTGACCTCGTTGGGATGAGTTGGTTGAAATTACTCAAAGACCTCCGGTGCCGATCTAACCTAAATGCATGTGATCTCACATGTGAAACCAAGTCGGTCATTGCTCCCTCCTATGCGTAAACTAGATTTGAATTGGTTATAACCAATTCGATGCATCATTGCTAGAAGAGAGCTCATTCGTGCTCAAGACTTGAAACAAAATAAATGTATGCATAGAGAGAGAGAGAGAGAGAGAGAGCGCTCTCCAAGCTCTCTGCAAGTTCGCCATAATCAAGTGCTTCGCAAGCTCGGCTAGGGCATTCTAGGAGGAATCAAAGCATGAGACCACTCTAGAGAGCTTCGTGGATCTCTAAGGAAGCTTTGCAACCTAACCAATCAAGCTTTAATCCCCTAGAAAGGTAATTCTCTCTCCAAGCTTCCTCATTGTCCATAAATGGTGTAGCTCTTCTTTGGCCACATTTCTTACAATTAGTTGAGGCGTTTTACTCTATGAACTTCACTAGATGGTCCCGCATCATCTCTACTTCGATTTTGCATAATACTTGAAGTCCAACCTCCCTACCAATTATCGCGACCCTCCTTGGAAATTCGAGGGGAGCTAATGGATTACCAACATCTCCTCCGCTTGACAAGATGGGTGAGATTGAGGTGCAGGCCCTTCCAAGCCTATATCAAATTATGTCAAGGAGGAATTCTTAAAATTGAGATTCACCTTAGTATGGTGGGGTGACATGTGATTAGTGTACATGTCATCAGAGTCACCATCAATCATTTTTTGGAAGCTATAATTAGAAATCCTGTCAAGTGAAGAAGCTTGGTAAGTCAGTGAAAAAGCTTACATTCGCCTCCTTCATCTTAATGAACGCTTCGATGTTTTCGACTGAGCTCAATAATGGCATCCCTCTCAGTTCTCTCTCACCTCTCTCTATGATCGCCTGAATCTATTGTAATTGACTCACCCCTGACTCCATTAACTTGGTCAATCTAAAAGGACTGAAAAGGACTTTACATCACGGTAGGTCTCTCCCTCGACTGAGCTCAATAATGACATCACGGTCCCTAAAAGTTCTCTTCCACGTTGTTACCACATCAGCATTGACCAAGCCAACCACTATTGACTTGGTCAACTCCTCATCGGAGAAGGCAATGGATGCACGGACAGGAGCCTCCCGTCCTTATCCAAGCGTGAAAACTGCACTGATTGACTTGATTCCCATGCCAGTCAACTCCAAATGAACTCTAGATCAACATATCTCAGGCCTAGTTAGATCTATTGGCGTAATCAACACGTACGAAGCTTACACAAAGCACATCAATGGAGGTTCAAGCATGCAATACCGAGCATAATAATGGAATTCTTTCATAAGGTAGAACCTCAAGAGGTTCAGGAGAGTTACTTACAACTCCAATTGAACCCTAGGTTGCCAGATTTTACTCGCAAACTCGGGGAAAATTAGAGAGGTTTCGAGGTTTGGCCATGGTGATTCAAGCGAGGATACTTTTCCAATGATGTTGAGCTACAAACCAATGCCGATCACTTCCTTGAGGTGAGGCGAAGCTTGGAGATGCCAAATGGAGCTCCGATTTGGTATGGATTGTCATGGTTGAAGTTCCATAATGTGAGCTTCGAAGCTCTAGCTTTGTTGTCGCCGAGAGCTACTCTCTCCTTTATCTACTTCTCTCTATAGTTTGTTAGATGATTCCAATAGAAAAAAGAGCCTACCTCCCTCTGGCAATGCAGTGTCAATTTTGTTATATTCACTTGGCTTCAAAATTTTGAGCGCGGGAATGACTTCACCGACTTGCAATGGCATGTGCTCCCACATGATTTGTAGTCACATGAAGTCAAACGAAGATGGGTGATGCTATCAAGCCCATTAGGTATTCTATCAAATACGAATTGGTCTCCAATTGAGCATGGCTTGTGCTTGGGCTAACTTCATGGACTGACGAGGCATTAACCAGGTTCGTCAAACCAGCTTCGGTGATCCTAGTTCTCAAGAGTACGTGTAATCGAAGTGGAATAAGGTAGGGAACAAAACCTATGCCCATGTTACTTCGACCATGGTCAATTGCTCCTCCAATTCTGACATCGATTCTTATCCTGCATTGACTATTTTGAACCTGTGCATTTGGCGAATACGGTGAACAGTGTCGGCCTTTGGGTCTGATTAACAGACCCGCCTATTCAGAAAATTCCCTTAAAACCTTGCAATTAATTCAATTAAACCTTAAATTCGAACTTAGGGGTACGAATTCCTTTAGAAAGTGAATTTTTTGTGAAATATTTACAAGGAATTGCATAAAAACTCAAATTTTGCCCCTTGACTTGAGGACCCATTTCAAGAAAAAGAAACTCTAAATAGCATTTTTAGTTCAAACCAATGCCACAAATTGATTCAGGTGGTCCAAAACTAGGGGGTGACGTGCTTAGACTTTCATTTTAGTCCCCAAAAATTTTTTTATTGCATTTTGATTGAAACCACGGGCTAATTTGCAATTTCTATTTATATAGTTTAGTCCTTTTTCATGAATTCTGGTAATTCCTTGAAATTTTTGCACAAAAATATAATTTTAGAAAATAGAGGGGAATGTCACAATTCTAAAAATGCAAAAATGGGAATTTAAAGGGTTAAAATGTAATTTCTGGCATTTTTTGGGAATTAATTTGGGAATATGTTTAACTAAGAAAATCATAGTTTCGAATCAATCTTTTTGAATTTCCTTCAGCCAAAGTGCAAATAAATTTAAAATAAAACAAATGGCTTTTTTGTATTTTTTTTTGCCTCAAATACTATTTTTTTGTGAATTTTAAAGTATTTTTCTACATTTTACAAATATTAAAAATTTTCAAAATTTTTAAAATTTTATTTTTTGTTAAAAAATAGTTCCCTAGGCTTGACCAAAGTTTTTAAAATTTATTTTTCAATTTTTTAGTTTTTATGGATTTCTAAGATTTTTCTAAAATAAAAAGATGAAAAATGCTGAAAATAAGAATTTATTTTTTAATCAAAAGTAATTCCCTACGTTGGCCAAGACTTTCAAAATTGATTTTGTAATTTCATAAATTTTTATTGATTTTCTAAGATTTTTCTAAAAACAAAATGACCAAAAATTAAGTGTTAACAAATGCTTCTCTTTGAGAGGGGTCTCGTGAGACATTTCATTCAAAGATAAGATGAAACCTGAGATTTTGTTGACTTGACTGGGGGAAATTTTGAAAAAGAAGTTGTGACATTCGATTTATAATTCCTTTATGTGAAAGCTTAAGTCCAATATGCATTCTACTCTTTAATATAAGAGAGAGGAAGGTCGAGAGATTTACCTAAAGTTTACCTATTTGCCATATGGATGTCATTGATTGATTTGCTGCTATTGGAGTGGAAACCTAAGGATTCGTTACAAGTATGCCCTAAGGGATTAAACTTGGACCTGTATGCTAGGTTAACCATAGAAGATTCATATGGAAATGATTCTAAATGATTAAAATTTGATTAAGATTTGACCCGTATGGTAGATCGCCTCATGGGAGTCTTTTATTATAAAAATTTGAATCGTATGATAGGTCACCTCATAGAAGTTTTGATAGTTTTGAAATTTCACCCGTATGATAGGTCACTGCATAAAAGATTGACTCTTAAGGACAAAGACAACTATAGAATTGACTCTTAAGGACAGAAACAACCATAAAATTAACTGTTAAGGACAGCGATAGCCATAAAGTTGACTCTTAAGAATAGAGACAGCCATAGAATTAACTCTTAAGGATAGAGACAGCCAAAGATTGGGTCATTCTTAAGTCATGGAATCATCAAAGAATACTCTAATGACACTTTCAAGGAACAAAAGAGGCATGGATTAAGAATAAGGGTCATCCCTTAACATAGAATCACCTAAGAAATACCTTAATGATGCTTTTTGGGTGAACAAAAGCGGAATGAATTAAAAGATTTATTTTAGATGCTATTCTGGGATTCGGAGAGACCAGAAAACTTGTAGAAGCTTAAACCTAATTTATATTATCCAAAAGGGTATCCTTTTGAGATTTGGGGAGACCAGAAAACCTACAGAAACTCAAACCCAATTTTTATCATCAAAGAAATAAATTTTAGAAAATTTCATCTATTTCAAAGCTTGTCAATTTAAAAAATAAACCATGCTCTTATGGTGATTGTCTAAGAGTCATGCGGAATTTTTCAAAAGATGCAAGTGACATCAAAGGTTATCCAAAACATCTCACAATATAAGAAGCATGATAAAAAAAGAATCCCTTACGAAGATGATTTTGAATCAAATGATTTAAAATTACTGAAAGAGTTTGACTAAAAAAACAATTGAAATATACCTATCATAGAGGGCTTCTCATAATTTTCACTCTCTAAATAATTTTGTTTCCTCACTAGGAAAAATTTCCAAAAATACTTAAGTTATCACTTGAAATTTATGTCAAGAATTTCGAGACTATTTGCAACGCATAGATTTTGATTGATCTAAAAAGATCTTTTAAGGGACTGTAATATAAGTTTGGTCAAAAGTTCATGCAATGGATAGGGACCTTGAGATTTAGAAATGAATCAAAATTTGAAAATATTTTCTTCAACTTTACAAGTCAAGAACCCCAAAAATCAAAGAAGACAAGATTGTACTTACTCCTTTAGGCAGTAGCTTCTTATGTAAAATCTCATGTTGACGTGAAACATCTCAATCAAGAAAGTTTTAGGAATAGGTTGTAACATTGGTTTATGGTAGGTTTGAAAAAGGTCATACTTTCAGAATAAATGGTACGAAAGATTGGTGATTACCACTTTACCAAAAAAAAAGATTGGTGATTACCTTTGCTTATTACTTACTAATCATCATATCCGCTGGGATAGATCTATATTTAGATCTATCCCAGCGGATATGATGATTAGTAATAATGCAAAGGTAATCACCAATCTTTTTTTTTGGTAAAGTGGTAATCACCAATCTTTCGTACCATTTATTCTGAAAGTATGACCTTTTTCAAACCTACCATAAACCAATGTTACAACCTATTCCTAAAACTTTCTTGATTGAGATGTTTCACGTCAACATGAGATTTTACATAAGAAGCTACTGCCTAAAGGAGTAAGTACAATCTTGTCTTCTTTGATTTTTGGGGTTCTTGACTTGTAAAGTTGAAGAAAATATTTTCAAATTTTGATTCATTTCTAAATCTCAAGGTCCCTATCCATTGCATGAACTTTTGACCAAACTTATATTACAGTCCCTTAAAAGATCTTTTTAGATCAATCAAAATCTATGCGTTGCAAATAGTCTCGAAATTCTTGACATAAATTTCAAGTGATAACTTAAGTATTTTTGGAAATTTTTCCTAGTGAGGAAACAAAATTATTTAGAGAGTGAAAATTATGAGAAGCCCTCTATGATAGGTATATTTCAATTGTTTTTTTAGTCAAACTCTTTCAGTAATTTTAAATCATTTGATTCAAAATCATCTTCGTAAGGGATTCTTTTTTATCATGCTTCTTATATTGTGAGATGTTTTGGATAACCTTTGATGTCACTTGCATCTTTTGAAAAAATTCCGCATGACTCTTAGACAATCACCATAAGAGCATGGTTTATTTTTAAATTGACAAGCTTTGAAATAGATGAAATTTTCTAAAATTTATTTCTTTGATGATAAAAATTGGGTTTGAGTTTCTGTAGGTTTTCTGGTCTCCCCAAATCTCAAAAGGATACCCTTTTGGATAATATAAATTAGGTTTAAGCTTCTACAAGTTTTCTGGTCTCTCCGAATCCCAGAATAGCATCTAAAATAAATCTTTTAATTCATTCCGCTTTTGTTCACCCAAAAAGCATCATTAAGGTATTTCTTAGGTGATTCTATGTTAAGGGATGACCCTTATTCTTAATCCATGCCTCTTTTGTTCCTTGAAAGTGTCATTAGAGTATTCTTTGATGATTCCATGACTTAAGAATGACCCAATCTTTGGCTGTCTCTATCCTTAAGAGTTAATTCTATGGCTGTCTCTATTCTTAAGAGTCAACTTTATGGCTATCGCTGTCCTTAACAGTTAATTTTATGGTTGTTTCTGTCCTTAAGAGTCAATTCTATAGTTGTCTTTGTCTTAAGAGTCAATCTTTTATGCAGTGACCTATCATACGGGTGAAATTTCAAAACTATCAAAACTTCTATGAGGTGACCTATCATACGATTCAAATTTTATAATAAAAGACTCCCATGAGGCGATCTACCATACGGGTCAAATCTTAATCAAATTTTAATCATTTAGAATCATTTCCATATGAATCTTCTATGGTTAACCTAGCATACAGGTCCAAGTTTAATCCCTTAGGGCATACTTGTAACGAATCCTTAGGTTTCCACTCCAATAGCAGCAAATCAATCAATGACATCCATATGGCAAATAGGTAAACTTTAGGTAAATCTCTCGACCTTCCTCTCTCTTATATTAAAGAGTAGAATGCATATTGGACTTAAGCTTTCACATAAAGGAATTATAAATCGAATGTCACAACTTCTTTTTCAAAATTTCCCCCAGTCAAGTCAACAAAATCTCAGGTTTCATCTTATCTTTGAATGAAATGTCTCACGAGACCCCTCTCAAAGAGAAGCATTTGTTAACACTTAATTTTTGGTCATTTGTTTTTAGAAAAATCTTAGAAAATCAATAAAAATTTATGAAATTACAAAATCAATTTTGAAAGTCTTGGCCAACGTAGGGAATTACTTTTGATTAAAAAATAAATTCTTATTTTCAGCATTTTTCATCTTTTTATTTTAGAAAAATCTTAGAAATCCATAAAAACTAAAAAATTGAAAAATAAATTTTAAAAACTTTGGTCAAGCCTAGGGAACTATTTTTTAACAAAAAATAAAATTTTAAAAATTTTGAAAATTTTTAATATTTGTAAAATGTAGAAAAATACTTTAAAATTCACAAAAAAATAGTATTTGAGGCAAAAAAAAATACAAAAAAAGCCATTTGTTTTATTTTAAATTTATTTGCACTTTGGCTGAAGGAAATTCAAAAAGATTGATTCGAAACTATGATTTTCTTAGTTAAACATATTCCCAAATTAATTCCCAAAAAATGCCAGAAATTACATTTTAACCCTTTAAATTCCCATTTTTGCATTTTTAGAATTGTGACATTCCCCTCTATTTTCTAAAATTATATTTTGTGCAAAAATTTCAAGGAATTACCAGAATTCATGAAAAAGGACTAAACTATATAAATAGAAATTGCAAATTAGCCCGTTGGTTTCAATCAAAATGCAATAAAAAAATTTTTGGGGACTAAAATGAAAGTCTAAGCACGTCACCCCCTAGTTTTGGACCACCTGAATCAATTTGTGGCATTGGTTTGAACTAAAAATGCTATTTAGAGTTTCTTTTTCTTGAAATGGGTCCTCAAGTCAAGGGGCAAAATTTGAGTTTTTATGCAATTCCTTGTAAATATTTCACAAAAAATTCACTTTCTAAAGGAATTCGTACCCCTAAGTTCGAATTTAAGGTTTAATTGAATTAATTGCAAGGTTTTAAGGGAATTTTCTGAATAGGCGGGTCTGTTAATCAGACCCAAAGGCCGACACTGTTCACCGTATTCGCCAAATGCACAGGTTCAAAATAGTCAATGCAGGATAAGAATCGATGTCAGAATTGGAGGAGCAATTGACCATGGTCGAAGTAACATGGGCATAGGTTTTGTTCCCTACCTTATTCCACTTCGATTACACGTACTCTTGAGAACTAGGATCACCGAAGCTGGTTTGACGAACCTGGTTAATGCCTCGTCAGTCCATGAAGTTAGCCCAAGCACAAGCCATGCTCAATTGGAGACCAATTCGTATTTGATAGAATACCTAATGGGCTTGATAGCATCACCCATCTTCGTTTGACTTCATGTGACTACAAATCATGTGGGAGCACATGCCATTGCAAGTCGGTGAAGTCATTCCCGCGCTCAAAATTTTGAAGCCAAGTGAATATAACAAAATTGACACTGCATTGCCAGAGGGAGGTAGGCTCTTTTTTCTATTGGAATCATCTAACAAACTATAGAGAGAAGTAGATAAAGGAGAGAGTAGCTCTCGGCGACAACAAAGCTAGAGCTTCGAAGCTCACATTATGGAACTTCAACCATGACAATCCATACCAAATCGGAGCTCCATTTGGCATCTCCAAGCTTCGCCTCACCTCAAGGAAGTGATCGGCATTGGTTTGTAGCTCAACATCATTGGAAAAGTATCCTCGCTTGAATCACCATGGCCAAACCTCGAAACCTCTCTAATTTTCCCCGAGTTTGCGAGTAAAATCTGGCAACCTAGGGTTCAATTGGAGTTGTAAGTAACTCTCCTGAACCTCTTGAGGTTCTACCTTATGAAAGAATTCCATTATTATGCTCGGTATTGCATGCTTGAACCTCCATTGATGTGCTTTGTGTAAGCTTCGTACGTGTTGATTACGCCAATAGATCTAACTAGGCCTGAGATATGTTGATCTAGAGTTCATTTGGAGTTGACTGGCATGGGAATCAAGTCAATCAGTGCAGTTTTCACGCTTGGATAAGGACGGGAGGCTCCTGTCCGTGCATCCATTGCCTTCTCCGATGAGGAGTTGACCAAGTCAATAGTGGTTGGCTTGGTCAATGCTGATGTGGTAACAACGTGGAAGAGAACTTTTAGGGACCGTGATGTCATTATTGAGCTCAGTCGAGGGAGAGACCTACCGTGATGTAAAGTCCTTTTCAGTCCTTTTAGATTGACCAAGTTAATGGAGTCAGGGGTGAGTCAATTACAATAGATTCAGGCGATCATAGAGAGAGGTGAGAGAGAACTGAGAGGGATGCCATTATTGAGCTCAGTCGAAAAACATCGAAGCGTTCATTAAGATGAAGGAGGCGAATGTAAGCTTTTTCACTGACTTACCAAGCTTCTTCACTTGACAGGATTTCTAATTATAGCTTCCAAAAAATGATTGATGGTGACTCTGATGACATGTACACTAATCACATGTCACCCCACCATACTAAGGTGAATCTCAATTTTAAGAATTCCTCCTTGACATAATTTGATATAGGCTTGGAAGGGCCTGCACCTCAATCTCACCCATCTTGTCAAGCGGAGGAGATGTTGGTAATCCATTAGCTCCCCTCGAATTTCCAAGGAGGGTCGCGATAATTGGTAGGGAGTTGGACTTCAAGTATTATGCAAAAATCGAAGTAGAGATGATGCGGGACCATCTAGTGAAGTTCATAGAGTAAAACGCCTCAACTAATTGTAAGAAATGTGGCCAAAGAAGAGCTACACCATTTATGGACAATGAGGAAGCTTGGAGAGAGAATTACCTTTCTAGGGATTAAAGCTTGATTGGTTAGGTTGCAAAGCTTCCTTAGAGATCCACGAAGCTCTCTAGAGTGGTCTCATGCTTTGATTCCTCCTAGAATGCCCTAGCCGAGCTTGCGAAGCACTTGATTATGGCGAACTTGCAGAGAGCTTGGAGAGCGCTCTCTCTCTCTCTCTCTCTCTCTATGCATACATTTATTTGTTTCAAGTCTGAGCACGAATGAGCTCTCTTCTAGCAATGATGCATCGAATTGGTTATAACCAATTCAAATCTAGTTTACGCATAGGAGGGAGCAATGACCGACTTGGTTTCACATGTGAGATCACATGCATTTAGGTTAGATCGGCACCGGAGGTCTTTGAGTAATTTCAACCAACTCATCCCAACGAGGTCAAATTAAATGAGAATTTGCACAGTTTGTGCTTAAGTTAACTTTCAACCCCCACAATGTTAATGGAGTTCATCATACCATCTTCGGCAGCCATTAGCCCCAGTAGTGGGTGTAAT
>JAGVVM010009325.1:0-12392 GCA_019149425.1 Psidium friedrichsthalianum
GAATCAATCTGCTCCTTCCAGGAGCTGGGTCTATGAAAGAGGCTAACTATGTGGGTACGACATTCTTTTGATCCTGAATTATACAACCACCGGCTACGAGCATGCACTTGCCACTATGAATTATAATGACTCTCGGAACCCTTTCATCCTCCATGCCATGCGGCTCAACACGTTTTCCTTCGTTTATAAGCAATTTTTTTTTAATGGCCAATTGAATCCTAAACTTTTCTTTTTCTTTTTTTTTTTTTTCTCTTCCCTTCTTCCTCTCGCTGTTCATCGAACCCCGGCGACGAGCTAGAGGCGAGGCTCGAGAGACGGTGCAGTATTCTTCTTGGGTGTGACTTCATCCTTACCTTATGCCTTGGGCGACACGCATGCTACAATAGCCTTGCCATTGGTCACACTTGATTCTTCTTCTACTATCTCTACAACATGCACGCACGCACGCATGCATGCGCAGAGGCTAAAAGGGAGGAGGGATCTTCACCCTCAGCCTCACCAATGGCTTGGTTGGTGTCCAGCCTCGCCAATGGCAGGCAAAGTCGACCTCGCCAGCCCTCGCCTCTAGCTAGTCGCCGAGGTCCGACGATCAATTGGAGGAAGCAGGAAGGGGACAATAAAAAAAAAGAAAAAGAAAAAAAGAAAACAAATAAAAATCCAAACACACATTAAAATATTACTGGAAATTATTCACGTCAGAGTCGGTCCTGCCATGTAAGACGCACGATGTCCACGTTAGTGGTTTTCAACAAAATTGGCTAAATGGGCTGAATTGACATAAATGCAAAAATTTTATGACTTAACTTATTAGAAAAATATTTAAGATTAAATTGCAGCAGTCTCTTGCTCGCTCGCCTTGCTAGTACTAGTTTTGCCATCATACTTCGATTTGTGGACGGGTCGTGCTTATATAACGGGTCATATTGACGTGTGTGTCCATTCAATTTGAAATTGTTGCTCTGTCCGAGTGCATGTTTGCGATGGGTGTGCGACCACGTATTGTCGGGACTTGGCGATGTACAAGTGTTACATTTTAGACTTCTTCTCTTTTTTTTGCGTTTTCCATAAATGCTGTCTTGTCGTGTCTAAACTTCGTTGTGCAAGTGGTTTGGTATTTCAGGATGCTCAAACTTAGGACAGATCCTATCGTCGTTTGTTCATTGTCGCATGACCTAACAGAACATAATAAACATACCTACCGAGTGTAATTTAAGTTGGCGTCATAGCCAGCGGAGTTCAATCCTCCACACCCCGTCTCACCGTTTATTTCATAGAAAATTAGAGATTTGGAAAAATATTTTTTTTTCGAAAAATAATTAGTTTTGTCGCTTAGAAAGATTAGTCGACGCGAGATGTTTTATTATCGACAGCAAATTTATGACTGACTATTCTCATGCCCGATGAAATTTTTTTCGGCATCCATTCTTTTGAATAAACGATGCAAAGGATAATTTTGATGAGATTTATCTAATCGAATCGAAAGAACGGCATAGATAAGAAAAACGAACAATGCGATTTTACCCAGGTTCACCCAGAAAAGGACTACGTTCTACAGTCTGTATTATTAGGTTTTCTGTCGCACGGTTACAATGAACCAAAAAATATATATATATATATATATATAAGCTCAAAACGGGCCCAACAACTAATGGACCAAATTAAATAAAAGCCTAAAATTGATATTTTCTCTGGGGCGCTGCCCCCACGCCCCCGCCCGCTCACTGGCGAGTGGGGCAGTCGTCTGCTCACCGGGGAGCGGAATCCCCGCCCGCTGACCGGCTAGCGGGACCTCCGTATCGGGGGCGCTCCCCCCGAACGTATGCATTCCGTGCGTAGGGATCACATGTCGTTGGTTCATACTTCTGTTTCCCTAAACTCACATGAGCATGCCCGATGTGAGAAACAAGGGTTCCCGAAGTATTCGCCAACTCCAACAAATTTTTCAGAGAAAAAGTATTTTTCAAGCGTTGTTGAGCTTCCTGCGAAACAAACATACCCCAAGGAATAGTTTTTGCAAGCCGCTCGTCCTTGACATGCACAACACAAGATATAGACGTGGCCACATCAAGCGGATTGGCTACCTCAGTTCCCAAGTCGCTCGAAAATCGATAGGACGCTGTTGGGTTGGATTCATACTCTCTATCGATAAGAAAGCACGGAATCTCACTAGAGGGTTTTTATAGTTTGAACCCATTTTTTTTTATTGATAATTTGGGTTTGGGCACGAGTTTCCACCGCTATATATATATTCTTTTTTTTTCTTATAATGAAGCGATGAAACGAGAGGTGTGAGGTGCTAATTACGGTAGAATCCTCTGCTGGACGTAGCCTCTTAATTTAAGGGTGAACCAGGATAAAATCTCGTGTCTCGATTTCGCTTTATTTCGTCGTGATCGTGCATCGAATCCTAACAAATGCGAGCGTCAAGCCAAACACTAATCAGGGTGGTGGCCAATGGAGAGCCACCGAAAGAAGAAGAAGGATATATCGGGCTTCCGAGTCGACATCGAAGAGTGTCCAAATATCGGGTAATTCGATGTATACGGGCTCAAGCGCCGTGAATTGCCGGATTTATTTTTGCCCTGCGCATATGATTTAAGCATTGAATTATGCCCTATTCGATGCGTGTCGGGGGTGGGGACCCCAATGCCTTCTTCGCATTCCATGGTGGACAGGCCACTTCGCCTTTAGTTTTTTTGCCAATAATTGAGTTACCGAATTGATTGCCCGCTGTAAAAATTCAACGAACCTATCTCTGTAACCTTTTCCGGCCAGCCGCAAAGGTTAAAAAAAAAAAAAAAAAGAACTCCCTTTGACTGCTTTTCAAGGAAGGAAGCCACTTGCGTTTGCTTTTGGTCCAAAACGCTTCGATCGGCCGCAATTGGTCCGCGACCGGCGTGTCGGATGGGGATGAACGGGGAGAGCGCGATTCCTCGCTTGAGGTCTTTGGAAAATTCGTGGATCCGATCCGATGCCTTGCGAGGATTGAAGTGCTTGACGTGATGGGGTTAGAATAATGATGTCCTCGTGCATCTCCTCGCCTGGAACATTTTCTTTCTTTATTATTTTTTTTTTTTGCTTTTTCTGGTCTTAATCTTAGCACGCCGGTCCCAAGCTCGTATCGGCCTCGATGAAATTAAGGATCCGTTTATTTTAAAAAAATAATTTTTGGAGAAAATCATTTTCTGCCTTTTGGTGTTATGGACGGCATAAAATCAATCGATTTACGAAACGATTTTCATGGACCGTGAACAATAATCTTAGATCGAAGGGCAACAATCGCTCGCTCAAAACGAACCGCGGTCATCGGCCCCAACTGAACGTTCCGTCCCAAATGGGCTGCTCTGGTGGCGGCGCTCGAAAGGAGTCCCTCCGACACCGATCGCCCCCTCTCCACCTGTACCAAAAGCTACATGACACGACTTAAGGTAGGAAAATCATAACGATCGAACCCGAGTTTTTCCTAATTGTTAAGCATCCACAGCCGATTAAATACACGCCTTCTGTCTCTCTCTCTCTCCACCACAAAAAAGAAAAAGAAAAAGAAAAAGAAAAAGAAAAGAGAACGCAAGCTTAAGTTAAGAAATTTAGACGGACCATCCGCAATAAAAGCCATTCGTGGTCCTCGCTAATTGTATTTTTCTTCGCAAGTTGACATCCACGTAGGGTCGCCGTAGTCAAAAAAACATTAAATGGGCGAAAGAACTTTCACCGCGCCAAAAGTCAAAAGGGCAAAAATCCATCCCTCCACGACGCCGCCGCCTCATCACTTACCGACCGTAACTCTCATACTACTCACCAAAAAACATTCGAAACTTCTAATTAGCGTAAATCCGCCGGGCCGAAAATCGCCACTCGGATAAATAACAGAAATTCCCACGGAAAAATCGGAAAAAAAAGTTCGATCAATCATTTTGCGAAGATCGCAAGGTAGCCCATATGGTCCCGGAATTCATCAGTAATGTCGGCGAATTCAATCATCTGCCGCTGTAAATAATAAGACGGTGGGGAAAAAAAACGCCGAGGGGGGAGGGGGTTGTTGGGTGTTTTAAAAAATCGTTATTATTGTTTAAATAAAAATAAATAACCAATTTATTACGGTAGGTCGCAACCTAACAGAAATCGGACCCCCACACACGCTCTATTACGATCCAACCCGGCGTTATTCAACGGTGGCGGGTCCCACTCCAAAAACGTCTCTGCGTGATCGCGAAATTACGGTGGTCACGTCCACGGTAGGCCCCGTGCGCCACCCAGTAGACTACCACAGTCCCCACCCCCCCAAATACAAGGTCGAAAAATATCCGTGGGCAATTATTGTTTCGGTATTTTTTTAATAAGTAGGGAGCGTCTTTTTAATTTTTTTTTTTTGGGGAAAAAAAACAAATTCTAAGTTCTAACTGCCACTTATTGAAAGCTATGCAATTTTATTTTTTTTATATGCATGGAGTAAACCAAGATTACGTACCGGCTCCCGTGATAAAATATACTTAAATATTAAATCACGCCTTCATCTAATAGTTTAAGTAAATAATCACATATTCATCTAACAGTTTTAGCTTTTAGAAAAATTAATCAATAAATTTATGGACATATGATATGAGGTTATTTTTTTGCCGATTTTCTCTTTTTTTTTCCCCTTCATTTGAGATCCTTTCGTTCGATAATTTTGGGCAACTCTTCATTATGAGAATGAGACTACTAGACTCTAGGGAAAATCTTGTCCACCGAACTTATGGCTCATAATTGAGCATGAAATGACACTGTTAGAAAGTAATTAGCTTTATCTACGGCTCCACCATATATGAATGGCCAATACTATCATACCCCGTCGGCACAATAATAACCTACGAAGCATCGACACTCTCCGAAGGACTCGGTGTTGTGTCAGACACTTCGACACTCTCTTAAATCCAACCGACATGTGATCAGCGCTCCAGACATGCCGGCGACACGAGAGTCAGCATCCCGACACGCCATTTCAACACGCACATGTTCAATTTTTAGAATTTTCAACAAATTATGGGTCAAAACGTAAATTTATCACAAACACACACACACACACACACACACACACTTAAGTCATATACCCAACTATCTCAAAATTAATTTATCTAGCCATAAAAAAAAAACTAATCGTGAATCCCTAATAAAAGAAGAAGAAGAAAAAAACTCACCGTCGATATTTTTAGATATACATGATAACATATATTTGACATACAAAGTGTCCCAAAGTTCTCTATTTTTTGAAAAATGCCGTGTCGGCATGTCGTGTCGTGTCGCGTATCGGTATTGGTACTATTTAGATAATAACTAGTCTTCAGACAGTACAATAGTACAATAATGCTACGGCCTTATGTGGCTGAAATGAATCGATTGATTTAAAAATTAACGTTTGGACGGACACTTGAGAGTAGAATATATCTTTCCACGGTTTAGAATTCATCATACCAAAGTGCGAATGCATAAAAGCAAAAGGCAAATTAACTAAAGTGCGCTTACCATATCAACTTTCTAACAATTCCTAAACACCGGTCAAATGGTCCACATACGTACCTTTGCCTTTTGGCAAATTCATTCCCATCCATCCCCATGCTACAAAAGAAAGGAGCAAGAGGATACTTTTCCCCGTCATCAAACTTCGATTTCCATACCGCCTCATCCCATTCGCCTAAAGTCGACGAGAAAAGGGACGGGGGCGAGACACCCCCCCGCCCGCCGCCGGCGATAAGCGAAAAAAAACCGGAGGATGCTAAGGCGGCTCACAAAGCCGAGCCTACCACGCGATAATGCAATGCCGTAAGAGAGTCTCTAGAGCCGATCACATTGCTCGGTAGATTAATCTGTACATACTTTACGTTCGCAGGTAATTTTGGTGCACCAAAATTTACTAAACTCTGGCGTCATTCGTGAATCATGCCATACTTATGAATAGTTTTTGGAGGGAAATGGCCAAAAGGGGGGTTGCGTAATAAAGAAAGGGATTAATGAGCTGTTAACTCATATCTTTCCGTGCCGCTTTCTTTAATTAATGAGGGAGGGGCACTGCGCCCTCCCGTTCCGCATCCTTTCGAAAATTTTTAACTCTTTTCCCTTGGATCTGTGCTTTTTGATTGACACGATGTGCAGAAATCACTAGATTAAGACCAAAAGATTCCTCCCCCTACTTAAAAGAAAAAAAAAACGAAATAGAAAAAAATGACACAAATAAGTTATGAACTCTAGATCAATGTACAATGTGATCATTGAGCTTTCAATTTGTCCAAAACACTTCATGGACTTTAGTCCAATGCACAATATGATTCATGAACTTTTAATTTGCTCAATGTGGCCCTCGAACTTTTAGAACATGTTCAGCTCAATCTTTGAACAATAAGAAAATGTTCAAAGTCGTCCTTGAACTTGAATTAATATGAAAGAACTATGGTAACTATATTCAAGGATCGAGTTGAGTATGTTCCAAAAATTTAGGATCATATTAGTCAAATTAAAAGTTCAGATACCACATTGCGTATCGAGTTAAAGCTCATGGACCAAATTTGTCAAATTAAAAGTCTAAGGACCACATTGCATATCAGATCAAAGTTTATGGGCCATTTATATTATTATCTTCGAGAAAAAAAGAAAGCAATTTTAATATCAAGACAAGCGCACCCCTTAAACAAGATTAGCGAAGCTAACCCTATTTTTATCAAGTCGATTCAAACGGTAATAAGCTGGAGGAGATTGCAAATGGGTTGTGGACCTTTTGTTTAGTTAGTTAATCTTCATTAATCAAATCTTAATGGAATCTAATTTTTTTTATTGGGGGGGAAATAAAGCGGAGAAAGTAGGGAAAAATTTAATAACTTCGCCGTACGACCTTCTCCATAAAACCCTCAAGAGAATTCACATTCACATTCACCCTCTCTCTCTCTCTCGAGATCTCTCGAGATATAAAATAATCTTTTCCCCTTCTTTTTCTCGGCCGTAATTGCTGCGTTAGATAGGGAGGGAGAGAGAGAGAGAGAGAGAGAGAGAGAGAGACCCGAGAGCTGTGTATGGCGAGCTCCGGCGACGCCGCCGCGGCGCGTGAGGGCGCGGATGGCGGCGGGGACAACTCGTCGGCCGTCGCGGCGGGGTAACAACTCGGGCGGGGCGAGCGGAGCGGCTTCGGCGGGGCCGGCGGCGGGGGGAACCGGTGGCCGAGGCAGGAGACGCTGGCCCTCCTGAAGATTCGTTCGGACATGGACGCCGTGTTTCGCGACGCGAGCGTCAAGGGTCCCTTGTGGGAAGAAGTTTCCAGGTGAATTGACCGAATTCGGGACTGAATTCTTCACTTCGTTTGAATTGATTGATTTTTTTCCATCTTCCTGCTTCTCTTTGCGGTTGCGCGCGCGCGCGTGGAAGTGAAGTGAATTACGCTTCTCCGAGCGAGGAAGCGAGCCTGATTTTTCCATTTTCTTTTTTCTCATTTGGGTATTAGGGGTGGAGATTTGTTCACCCTTCAATGTCTTCATCCCTCCTCCGACTGATAATTCTTTTGCCGAGCTCGCAGCTCATGAACTTCCGATTTACAGACTCGAGAGCTCCACGCCGCTCCGACTTCGCTTCCTTGGAGAAAAAAAGTTGCGCGAGTGATTTTTTATTCCGATCCTCTTTCGAGGGGTTTGGCATTAAGTTGCAAGATGGGGGAATTTTTTTTTATGGCATCTGAAAAATCTGGGGCATTGAATTTCCACTTTATCTTCTGGCGATTTTTCCTTTTCTCGGAAGGGGAATGGAATTGAGCTGGACATTGTTCTTCCTACTTGTCGAGAATTCCATGTTTTTGATGCGGACAAATCCTGATGCATTGATAACTTTCCGGACAACTTGTTCTTGTTAGCCCTCCAAATCTCATTCGGATGCACTTATGTTTTTTCTGGTCTGTGGACGCAAATTACAAAACTTCGTAATGTTTTTGTGCGGTTGTTTGAAACGGTTTTTTGGGGACTTTAGCATTTGTCGCAGCCGAAGCGAATTAAGCGAGAGCGAGAGATAGATAAGGGACAGAAGCTAAAAAACTGGAGTTCAATTGTCTTGAAACGATTCTTGTCATCGTAAAAAAGAAAATTTTTGTTTCGTGTGTGATTGGATCAGGAAGCTAGGAGAGCTTGGTTTCATCGAAGTGCCAAGAAATGCAAGGAGAAATTTGAGAACGTGTACAAGTACCACAAGCGCACCAAGGACGGTCGGACCGGCAAGCACGAGAAGAAGACCTACCGCTTCTTCGACCAGCTGGAGGCTCTGGAGAACCTGTCCCCTTCTCCTTCCATCCCTCCTCCGCCGCCTCAGATGGCCGCCTGCTGCCGTGAGCACTGCCGGTCCACCCTTCACTGTTACATCGGTTACGACCATCATCACATCACCATGCCGCAATTCATGTGGCGCCGCCCGCTGCAGTAGTTCCTCCTGCTGCGGTTCCTTCTTTGCCGCAAATGTTGCTGCAACCCCGACCGGGGCAGCGGGGTAGCGTCGTCCGCTCTCCCTAACGTGACTGGGGATTTGGGCATCTCAGATGCCTCCGTGCCCTCGTCTTCCTCCACTTCGTCGGATGAGGAATTGGGGGGCCGCCGCGGCGAGGGACGAAGCGAAGTGGAGGGGCTTCTTCGAGCGGCTGACGAAGGAGGTGATGGACAAGCAGGAGGCGATGCACAAGAAGTTCCTGGAGGTGATCGAGAAGCGTGAGCACGAGAGGATGGCCCGGGAGGAGGCCTGGAGGGTGCAAGAGATAGGCAGGATCAGCCGGGAGCGTGAGATCCTCGCACAGGAGCGGTCTGCAGCGGCGGCTAAGGATGCGGCCTGTGATGTCGTTCTTGCGGAAGATTGCCGAGCAACAAATCCCGGGCCAAGCCCAAGCTAATCCGTCCCCAAACTCCACTGCAGCCGCAACCGCCAGTGCGGCAGGTGCCGAAACTGTCGCCGCCGCAGCCTGTATCGGCCCCGGCTACGACAGCTGAGAAACTATCAGGTACTCCCAGGCACAGTCGCCGGTGGTGACCATGGAAATCCATCGAAGCGCGATAATGGCGACAACCAAGCCCCCCCGAGCTCCTCAAGGTGGCCAAAAGTGGAGGTCGAGGCGCTGATCAAGCTGCGGAGCAACCTCGAGTCCAAGTACCAGGAGAACGGCCCGAAGGGGCCCTTGTGGGAGGAGATCTCGGCAGCCATGAGGAAGCTCGGATACAACCGGAGTTCTAAGCGGTGCAAGGAGAAGTGGGAGAACATCAACAAGTACTACAAGAAGGTGAAGGAGTCCAACAGCAAAGGCCTGGAGGACTCCAAGACCTGCCCCTACTTCCACCAGCTGGACGCTCTCTACAAGGAGAAGAGCTACAAGTTCGAGGTGCTGGCGAACCAATACTGAAGCCCGAGAGCTCAATGGCGCCGCTAATGGTAACGCCGGAGCAGCAATGGCCGCCTCCCCCAGTGGAGCGGCGGACGGCGGACTCGACGGCAGAGGACATGGACAGCGCGACCGCAGGGGGAGGGCGCAACGAGAGGAAGAGGGGCGATGGAGGAGGGACGACGAGGAAAGGCGACTACGAGGTCGTGGCAAAAGAAGCCATCGTCAGCCAGGGGCGAATAGCGAGGACACACATGATTGTTAGCAAAAACGTGCGCCGTTTCGGGTCATTCGGGGGTGGGTCGTGCCGGGAAAAGTCAAGGGAGGGCGGGCAGGCGGCTTCCGCCCGGCGGCGGGACCAATCGAGGTGAAAGGATGTATATTTAACAAACGCCACATCACATGGGCGGGGGGTGGGGTTTTGTAGCATATGTCAAGCTAGTGGGGGTTTACATATTTTATTTGTTTGATTTTATAAACGATTAATTTATTTTTTCCAAGTAATAAAACAAAAAAAATGTGGGAGGTTTAAAGTGAGGTGTTGAGGTTCTTCACGGGGATGAATAAATAAAAACAAATTAGAGTTAGAGAGAGAGAGAGAGAGAGAGAGGTTTTCAGTTGATGTCAAAAAAGTCAGGTTGAGTGTTATATTTAAAACCATACAAAAAATGTTGGCTCTGATTGCTGTTGTTCTCCTTGTCGTTTGAATGTACGCCCACGGTCCGTCCAATCGGGATCGGTTCGCCGTTTGTCTTTAATAATACTTCCAAACAGTTGCAAAAAATAGGGGAAATTCTTCTGAATAATAATCTAAATATTAAAAGGGGGCTAAAAAATATTTTAGGAGAATTTAAATCCTAGTATGAACGGTTTTCGGTTGTAACAAAAATAATATCCGTTTTATTGTTGGGTTTGGTTAAGATCGTGAATTAGGAAAATCCCATCGTATGTAAATGTAGAAAACTCGCAAAAGCTTTGAGTAATGCTTATTTTATTACCATATAACGACGCAGAAAAAAAAACAAACATTGGCTTCTTCACCGGCGTAATATTTGCGACATTTTGTTTGATTGATTACTGTCAAGTTGGATCGAATTGGACTTATTATTGAGGGTTGGGTTTTAACCGTAAAATAATAGTTTGATGATATCTTATCGCGAAGGTCGGATCGAGCGAGTAGTAGTAGTTTGATGGGCAGAATTTCTCTTTCTATTTTGGACCTATGGGTGAAAATTCTTTTGGGTACTTTATTATTATATTTTGGTACATCTAGTCAATGTGTTGGAAAACCCTTTGTGCCACATGGTTGTGTCTTTAGATGTGCATTTGATTTAATTTTATTGAATTTTAGATTGGCAAGATTTTAAGGGAACTTTTAATTTAAAGAGGCCATCCGATGTATAATTACGATTAATAAGGGATAGAATTTGCTATTCTTTTAAGTTATTCATTTTTCTTGGGAATTCTTTCAGAGTAATTTAAAGGGTTAATTCTGTTAATTTACCTTGGTTAAAAGCTGAATTTAGAATTTTTATTTAGCCAGACATATCGTTATGTTAACACCCTAAACTTAGCCCAGGGTTAGAGCAGAGCATCCGGTCGTGAAAAAATTATGATCGATCGAAGGGTGTTCGGACAACGGGTATCAAATTAGGGGCGATTGTTGAAGCGGGGAAAGTCGAGGATCGTTGTGTCATTCGGTCGAAAAGGAACACATGGAAGCTAATGCCAAGCATAACTGTCGATTAACGGAATTAACGATTTTGCAAAATTGGTAGCTGCCTTAGATGAGTATTGTTAAACAATAGGAGCCACGTAAGATATATTAAACCATTTATGGTGAACCGTAATCAAGTGTATTCCTTATAAAGGGTGGCCCACATTGATCAAGAACCGATAGCGATCGTTCTTCATATCTTCGATGCAATTCACATCGCCGGGCAACTATCGATTCGGCCGCCTCGCCGGAGGGGATGTAGATAGATACATTTCCGTTAATGTTCGGACGTTGCACCTATCATCTCATTTTAGTCGAATCTTGTTGACGTCTAAGGAGTTTGGTTTTTTTGTCACGGTAAATTGTCGGATTGCTGTGGCTGACAGACAGCCAAAATCCAAGCATAACGGACTTTCTGCATTCGCAGGACGAGGCGGAGAGAGCGAAGAGAAAAGAGCATAGAAAAAAGAGCATCGTCGCATGTGGACATCAGGGTTGGCCCCGAGGAACAATAATCACATCGATTTGCGTGCACATGTCATTTCGATTCCTTGATGCGTCGCATTGTGTCAGTGCAGTGACCCTCAAGCTTCGCCTGGAACAGTGAAAACTGATTCCGGGGGGGGCGAAACTCTTCTCTTCCTCCGGCTGCGTTTCTTCGCCAGATCCGCCGTTATAAGCTTGGGGGCGCCAACTTTCCCACGCGAACATGTTGCTAGGGATTGTCAACAGTTCGCGAAAGAATCTAAGGTTTCATGGAGCGTGTGTCGGGTGTGCGGGTTCCATTGCTCACCATCAACGAGAAAATGCACCCAGATCTTACTTCCCGCTGTGAAAACGCCTGTGACCACTAATTAATGTGAATGATTCATAGTTCGATGCCCCATTTTGTCTTTTGGATAGTCGAGTATAAGCTCACGAATAGTATTGTATCTAAAGCTTATTTTTCTTGTATGTAAATGAGAGAACGGACAAAGATAACGGCTTCTTGTTTACCTACGCCCTGGTGGATTATCGAGAAGAAATTCATTGCAAATCCATGACGATATGCTTCTAGTACTTTTTTTTTCGGAGCACCCTCTTGGAATACGATTTTCAAGATTACGACTCGTAGCAAAGCAAAAATACGCTAAATCCCAAAAAAGTTTTTCATTTTCTTGCAAAATGGAAAAAAGGAACAAAATGGTTTTGCCCGCGAATGGATATCTGCGGATTGAGTTGAACGAAACCCCCCCCCCTTTTTTTGGCCCCGCTTGAATTGTAGTCATGTGCTAAGGTTACCGACTGGGAATCTAGACGGGGACTTGA
>JAGVVM010009326.1:0-18427 GCA_019149425.1 Psidium friedrichsthalianum
TGGAGGTTTAGGGGACAGCGCTCCCGACACAGAGGTGTCCTGGGCACAGGAAACAGAAGGAACGGATTTGTCCTACCACAGTATGCGGAGTTGGGGGAGGCTCCCGAACAGAGGTTGGTCAGCAGAAGGGATTTTTCTTGGTAAGCGGGCGGGGCCTGGGGCAGCGCCCCAAGAAAATATCGATTTTAGGCTTTTATTTAATTTGATCCATTAGTTATGGGGCCCCTTTTGAGCCTATATATATTATTTTTCGTTCATTGTAACCGTGTAACAGAAAAACCTAATAATACAGACTGCAGGACGTAGCCCTTTTCTGAGTGAACCCGGGTAAAATCTCATTGTTCGTTTTTCTTATCTCTGTCGTTCTTCTGATTCGATTAGATAAACCTCATCACCAATGAGGGTCCAGCTATTCTCGTTAGCAACTTGGCTGGCTGCACCACTGTGTCCCCCCCCTACCTCCTCCTCAACGGGACACACGCACATAGAGGCGAGGTCGATCATGGCCCTCTGACGACGGCCGCCCTTGCCCAGATCTGTGGTGGGGCGGCGGCCTTCACTTTAAAGTGGTGGATGACAATTCCAGACAACGTCAAGCCAAAACTTTGTTCGTGCTTATAGTGCGATCTGAACATGAGCTCGAGGAATGCCTCAGCAGTGACCAATGACATCTCTAATTCTCAGCAACATTAATGGTGCCAACGGTTCGGTTTTTCAGGAACTCAGAATCGAATCGTTTGAATGTGCATTAGTTTTGAACCTAATCAAAAACCCAATTCGGTTCAGTTCAATTTTTTGATATTTTTTCGCAACTCATCGTTTCGAGGACGTACCCAATTCATTTCTCTCTTGATTTTCACTGAGCGAATTGTGTTGCTGTTCAGTTCGATTCACTATAAAAATTAACGAATATATATATTCATCGTCTACGCAAATGTTTACACAAATTGTTACTGGTAATAAAAATATTTTTCATTGACTAAATATTTCAAGAGATATATGTGATTATTTCTTGAAAATTCTTTTTTGAATCAATTATTTTTGCGAAACAAAAGTAGCCTTAGAGTTTATGGACAAATTAAAATGGTTGTTTTTCCCTTGCTATAAGTCCAAAAAAAAATTAAATGAGCAATATTAGCAATGTTTCTTCGTAGGGTCACACTAGCGCGAGTGTGCCCCGCGCGCTTGTTATATATACTTAAGAAGAAGTATTTGGCTCTTGAAGTAGTGGTTATGCATATCGCAAGGACAATTCTATACTGAAAATTGTTACAATTTCTTGTTTTATTGCTTTTTTTTATTTATTGTTGAACCTTATTTTATTGCTTAACATAGAGCTATATTTTCCTCCATCTCCAACCACTTCTTTGGTTGGTGAGCCATAAGTTCCCGAAAAATTGTCAATAAAGTTCTAGACTTTTCGTATTTTTGTCAATTCAGTCCTAAAACATTTAAGTTTGCCGATTTTAGTATTAAAATTTTTCACATTTTGCCAATTCCCATATTATTGGCGGGAAATCGTGCTGACGTGGACACCAGCCGTCCTACATTGCATCGCCGGTGTTAAAGTAGATAATTTTTAATGATATTTTAGTAATTTTTACACAGAATTTTCGAATCGTTGACATGGATCAGAGCCTTTGAAGCCAGAAAGAAAAAGATTAAAAAAAAAGTTAAAAATTGTGAAAAATTATTTAAAAAATTATTTTAAATTATCCATGTCAGCGCTTGTGCCACATAGGACGGCCAATGTCCACGTTAGCGATTTCTGATTAATATGACTGAATTGGCAAAAATCCGAAAAGACTTTGGACTTCTTTGACAATTTTCCTCGGAAGTTCTGGATACTCATGGAGGCTTGATTAATACAAATATGGATGACGTCCGTGTTGGTAGCTCAACAATCAAGAAATCAATTGAGGGAAGTTTTCTTCCGTCAGATGAAGGAAAACTTCAAAAGTAACGTTTTGTTCTCTTTGATTAACATTGCATTCGATTGAACCTATCACGTGATGACAAGAGTAACTTTCTTTTCTAACGTGAGCTAGTTTAGCCCAGTAAATCTCGCGTTCATGAAATACACCACTAACATCGGCAAATACTTTACTCATTGTATTCTTTAAAACCCGGCAATAGGCTTTGTGATTTGGTCCGTAGTGGTGTTGAGTGCCAAATTAGATGCAAAGAGTATGTTTCGAAAATAGGAGATGCAAAGTGTACATGAAGATAAATTCGAGATGGTGTATTCGTTGTGTTGATAGGAACAATGTCCACGATAGGCTTCCCGATCATGATCTAAGAGGTAATCGATGTCAACATAGTTTAGTTTAGTAAATGGATGGTTACGAGTGGATAGGAACGAGTCGAATAAGTTCACACTAGAACCATACATTTCATTCACATCTACCTATATTAATAATTCAATAGAACATATATTTTCCATTTTAAAACATGTATTCACACATGTAGAAGACGACCGAAGTTCCCAGTCAAAACTTATTCGGTCCATGTACCAAATTATAAGTACAAAATAACAAGTTTTTACAATTTCAAATCCCCCAGTCAATTAATTGGTCAATTCCTTCATTTCAATACTATATGTTCAAGTCCACTATCAAGATGTCTTCGTCTTATTATTGTCTAGGAGACATTCAATAATCTATATTATAATATTAAGACAAAATTATATTGCACGCATGAATATCCTGGTCGGCCTTAAACAAATGACCGGAGTGAGACCCGAAAGACCAGAGAGGTGCGGGGCAATATCCGGGACCGTTAAACCACGGATTCACACCATTGATCAGTCGTGGGTCGTTCCATGGTCATACTACAATCACAATTCACAGGACAATTGGATTTTGAACTTGTTTTTATCAAGCGCTTTCCACAACTTTTGATCAAGTCACTTTCCATCGATCCACCACCAATTCAGAGAAGGCAAAAAACGTAAGAACATTGTAATTGAACGGAGGTTGACGTGATACTCCGAGTTCGACGTGGTTTTCGAATCTTTCGATCCTATTTTAACAGGATATTGAACGGAAGCTGACTTAGATTGTGCATTTCGTAGTCCGGTGACTAAGTTTTTGATTAATGTGTGCGAAACGTTCGGTCCACCTGCATTAGGCAAGACTCCATGAACAGGGCGGCAAGCGTTGCGGTAAGAAGTTATTTTAAGTATGATGCTTGTGACTTCAATAGGGTACTTGCGTTGAGCAGGTCCCTCCCAATTGGAGAGGCCAATGCAATGATGTATATCTGTAATATGTGTATTAGGTGTGTATTAGGAAAGAAAATCACAAGAGATCGTCAAACGAAGCAGATTGATCTTCTCACATCGTTCAAAGAGAAAGTGATCTTCTCATGTCATCGAGAAAAGAAAGTTATCTTCTCACATTGTTGAAGAAAGAAGAACGGGAGACAAATCAAAGTGATCTCTCATATTGTACAATTTCAATTGAGATTCCATTTTCTCCTATAAATAGGAATCCTCCTCGGTGAAAGAGATATGAGAAAAGAGGTACAAGAATATCATAGCGTAGCAGAAGAAACGATCATTCTTCTTCTAAGAGAGGTTTTTTGAGTGAATTTTCCGGTTTCTGAGAGGTTTAGATCCACAAATTGAAGATAGAGAAAGTTTTTTTTTTTTTTTGGGTAAGGTGAAGACAGAGAAAGATTTGTCTCATTATTTACAATAATGGAAGTTCAAGTGGACTACGGTCCCGTAGTTTTTCCCTTCACCTTGGATGGGTTTTCCACGTTAAAATTCTAGTGTTATTTACTATTCATCTTTTCGCTTTCTTCAAGATTTTATCCCATTTAATTTTTCACGGAAATAGTAGTGGGAAAATTATCCAGGCATTCTCTGCAAATATCATTCTTTTTTCCCAACAAGTAGTATCAGACCAAGGTTGCTCTATTTCTTATTTTTCGGTCCAGAATTAGATGGAGGAGAATTTTGGCAACATGATAAAATTGACCGCATTCAGTTATGCGATCTGGAAACCAAAAATGGAGGATCTGTTGTTCATTAAAGACCTCTAGAAGCCAATTGTCATAACCGATGGAGAAACCCCGATACCGTAGCGAAAGATCAATAGATAGCGTCTGATCTCGTAGCAGAAGGCAAATCGACAATGTTGGCCAGTGGCAAACCAATGACCATGTTCAAAGGTGAGTGGACGGTGCTCAATCGAAAGTGTGCTACTCAATCCAACAATGGATCAACAAGAGCATTTTCCAAAATTACGCTGATGAAAATGGTGCTGGTGTTTCTTTGGCAAAAATTGGAGAAAATGTACGCAAGGACAATGGCACAAAAATAAAGCAAATCACATGCGACGGCTCGTGAATTTGAAATACAAAAATGGGAGCAGTGTCTCGGAACACATGAGCAAGTCTGAAGGTATAGTGGACCAACTCAACTCTATGAAGATGACATTTGATGACGAGTTGCAGGCATTGCTGCTACTCAAGAACGAAGAGCGAGAAGCAAAAGCCGAAACTCCCGGAACCAGCAAAGAGGAAGGTCCTAATCCTACTTCAGACGAGGCAAGACGTGACATCATTGTGGCAAATTGGGACATTTCATCCGAGAATGCAGAAAGCTAAAGGCAGAAAAATCTAGGAATCATAACATCAACAAGGTGATTAGAACCAGACGAATGACACTACAAATATCACAGATGAGGTAATCATAATTCAAAGTGATGATTCCGTTAGTGTTGCATCCGAATATTCGAATTGGGTAGTTGACACCAGTGCATACTACCATGTTACGACTCGTCAAGATCTCTTCACATCTTATATCACCAGAGACTTCGGCTTTGTAAAGATGGGAAATGACAGTACGTCCAAGATTACTGGCATAGGTAATATTTATTTGGATACTAATATTGGATTTAGTTTACTACTCAAAGATGTGAGACATGTTCCGGACATACGTCTCAATCTTATATCTGCTGGCAAGCTCGATGATGAAGGCTATAGCAATTACTTTAGTAATGGGAAATGGAAACAAACTAAAGGTAATTTAGTGGTAGCCAAAAGGAGAAAAGACTGGCTCTCTCTGCATCACACAAGCCAAACTGTGTAAAGGAGAGGTGAATGTAATGGGTAAAGGAGTCTCCATCAAGTTATGGCATAAACGACTCGAACACATGAGTAAGAAAGGACTTAAGATTCTCACTAGAAGGCAACCCCAACCCGGAATGAAAGGTACACGTTAAGTACTTGTGTTGACTGCATTATGGGAAAACAACACAGAGTAGTATTCCATAATTCCCCGCCATCTAGAAAAGCTGAAATTCTAGATTTGATACACTGATGTATGCACAATGCAAAATAGAACACTCGGAGATGCTCTTTATTTTGTAACATTTATTGATGACCACTCTAGATTTGCTTTAAAAACTAAAGATCAAGTGCAAGAAACCTTCAAGCAATTTCATATGAAGGTTAAAAGAGAAATCTGCAGGCAATTGAAGCGTGTACACTCAGATAACGTTGGTGAGCATCGAGGCCCATTTGAGGATTATTGCAAAGGTTTCGAGATCAGACTGGAAAGATCCGTACCAAAAACACCTCAACACAACGGTGTGGCAAAGCAAATAAACAAAACCATTTGTGAAAGAATTAAATGCATGCTCTCTAATGCAAAACTGCCAAATCATTTTTGGGGTGAGGCAATGAGGATAACGGTTGACTTAATCAACCCATCATCTTCTGCTCCACCTGACGATGATGTACCACAAAGTGTCTGGATCGGCAAAGATGCTTCTTATGGCCACTTGAAGGTGTTCAGCTACGGAGCATTTGTTCACATCCCCAAGAATGAGAGATCAAAGCTAGACCTGAAATCAAATTAATACATCCTCTTAGGCTATTCTCATGAAGAATTCGGGTACAGACTTTGGGATCCCATCAACCGGAAAATAATCAAAAGAAGGGACGTGGTGTTTCTTGAAGATCAAACAATCGAAGACTTTGAGAAACATGAGAAATCTCAATCAATAGATGAATATCCTATTGATCTTGGCCTAGTCGCTCCTCCCACCGATTCTACAAGCAAGCTGAATCCAACATTGAAGGTGAGACT
Organism: Psidium friedrichsthalianum; assembly: GCA_019149425.1. Lineage (NCBI taxonomy): Eukaryota > Viridiplantae > Streptophyta > Magnoliopsida > Myrtales > Myrtaceae > Psidium > Psidium friedrichsthalianum. Next base: position 6,101 of record JAGVVM010009326.1, read on the forward strand.
ACTTCAACTGAGCCTGAACTAATTTTCGAACAAGTCCCACCAGAACCTCAATAAAGGAGATCAACTTGTGAACGACAGTCTAGTCATAGATATTCTCCTAATGAGTATGTGATGCTCACTAATGGGGGAGAATTGGAGAGTTACCAAGAAACTATGTTCCACAAGAGGAGGAGTGGTTAAAAGCTATGCAAAAGGAAATGAAATCCTTAAACAACAATCATACTTATGATTAGTCAAATTACCACAAGGAAGAAAAGCTGTCAAGAACAAGTGGGTGTTCGGATTAAGAACGTAACTCACAACCATGATACAAAGCACGGGTGGTTGTGAAGGGATTTGCTTAGAAGAAAGCTATCGACTTCAAAGAGATATTTTCACCGATGGTTAATATTGTTAGAGAAATTAAATATTAAACCACGCATTCATCCTATAAGCTTAAGTTTTTGGAATAGTTGACAGTGGTTCTACAAAATCTCACATGGTATCAGAACAAAAGATCCTGAATTTAAATCTTCCAAACCCTATTTGCCTCTCCACTGATATATTTTCACACTTAGTACTGGGCAAAAAAACCAGACTAAGTGTGAGAGGGAGTGTTAGAGAAATTAAATATTAAATCACGACTTCATCCATAAGCTTAAGTTTTTGAAACAATTGGTAGTGGTCCTACAAAATCTCACAAATATGTCCTCTGTCCGTGTTGGTCTTGGCTTGGTAGCAAGCTTGAACTTGGAGATCGAGCAACTTGATGTGAAGATTGCATTTTTACATGGAAATTTATATGGATCAGTCGGAAGGTTTCAAAATCAAAGGCAAAAGAATTTTGTGTGTAGACTAAGGAAGAGTCTCTATGAGCTCAAGCAAGCACCAAGACAATAGTACCAAAAGTTTGATTCATTCATTGAAGAAAATGGGTTCAATAAAACCACTGCTAATCACTACGTGTTCCTCAAGAAATTTACCGATGGCAACTTTTTCATTCTTTTACTTTATGTTGATGACATGCTAATTGTTGCCAAGATAAAAGCAATATTAGCAACTTAAAGAAGGAATTGAGCAAGGCCTTTGCGATGAAGGAATTAGGACCCGCAAAACAAATTCTTTGGATGGAAATTTTCCAAGACAGACAACCATAAACTTTGGTTATCTCAAGAACGGTATGTTGATAAAGTTCTTGAAAGATTCAACATGAATAAATCCAAAGCGGTTAGCTCTCCATATGCAAATAATGTCAAGCTCAGTTTGGAGCAGTGCCGAAAATGTGAGACGGAGAAGAAGGAAATGGAAAAGGTTCCTTATGCATTGGCGGTTGGCAATCTAATGCACGCGATAGTATGCACGAGGCCTGATATTGCTTATGCAGTTGGTCTAGTAAGCAGATTCCTATCAAATCCCAATAAGGAACATTAGGCAGCAGTCAAACGGACACTCAAGTATCTCACAAGTTCTTCCAATAATTGTATATGTTTTGGTGATGGTGAAAATGTGTTAGAAGGTTTTTTAGATGCAGACATGGTAGGGGACGTGAACTCGAGAAAGTCTACATTAGGATGCCTAATGACTTTTGTAGGGGGAGTAGTTTCAAGGCAATCTCGACTACAAAAATGTGTTGTGCTATCTATAGCCAAAGCAAAATACATTGCTATAATGGAAGCATGTAAAGAGCTCTTGTGGATAAAGAAATTCCTACGAGAAATGGGCCACGACCAAGAGAAGTTCATTTTGTACTCGAATAGTCAAAGTGCAATCCACCTCAGCAAAAATGCAACTTTCCACTCCAGGTCCAAACGCGTCGACATCAGATATCATTGGATACCTAATGTGTTGGAAGAAAAATTCCTTACAGCTAAAGAAAATACACACTAATAAAAAACAGGTCAAACATGATGACAAAATTTCTATCTACAGAGAAGATGCAAGCTTGTCGAATTTTCACAGGTTTGACATCCTCTCCAAATTGCTCGTGAGGGAGAGATTTGTTGAGCAGGTCCCACCCAATTGAAGAGGCCAATTGGGATTCCATTCCAATTGGGATTCCATTTTCTCTTATAAATAGCACTCCTTCTCGGTGAAAGAGATATGAGAAAAGAGATACCAGAATATTCAGAAGAAACGATCATTCTTCTATGACCGCGACAATACATAAATTTATGGTATGACAAACTTTTTTTTATATTAAGTTTAATACCATTAAAAATCACAAGTGGTATAACATGACACATCTAAACTAATTTTCGTCTCACAAAAAACCAAACTGCTCTCCCATGGCACATTTACTTGAAATTATTTTTGCACAGACAATCCCAACAGGTACCTACATGACACATTTATCTCTTCCTAATTAACTCAAATTGGTACCCCCCAATCTAAATTTACCCCCGATGAACAGGCTGCCCAATATCCCATTATAATGCATACATGTAAACACATATAGCAAACAACTTTAACACGAATCTAACAAAGAGAATGATAGATCCAACTTAGAAAATCCACACGTATTAACACGTAAGCTTTTTAACCCGGGGTAGATTTGGATTAAGGGTACTAGGTTGAATTTTTTTTTTTCAATTTGTGGGTAAATGTGATGCGGATACCGGTTTTTTGAATTTTAGACCAAAACTACCTTTGAGTAAATGTGCTATGGATATTGATGTGAAAAATTTTTGCGAAGCGAAAATTAGTTTGGGGATTCGGATTTGTAACAATAACAATCCAATCTTAGATGAGTAGACAGTTGGGTATGTATCTAGCCCGGGTACATAGCTAGTTTCATTAATAAACTTATGTCTTTAAATTAATTACAAATATAATGCATCATGGCCCAAACAAAAAAAAAAATTGTAGAAATATTATTGTACTATTTAATTTATCTTTTTAAAATTTGACATAATGATCTCCTGCTTCGCCGTCTCCGCTCCACCCGTAAACCCTTCAGAATTCTCCATTTTCACTCTCGTCGCTCCCTCCCAAACATCAACAGCGTCCTCAAGAGCTCCAGCGAGCGTGATGTCCAGATAGCATCTCCACAGGAGGAGGAAGAAGAAGAAGAGGACGACGAAGGGAAAGCCCGTCGACCCTTGATAGAGCCTCCGAAACAGGTGAGATCGATAGGCAGATACGCCATCAAAGAGTCGAATTTTTCTTTTACAATTTATCGTTTGTTGTGTTGGCGAAATTGCGTGATTGGGTTCCCTCTCCTAAGAGTTTTTATGGGGAAATCCCTCCCCTCTGCGACGAGGTTGCGCCAGCTAGCGGGAGGAGTCGGGCCTCAATCCGCCGCCAGAACCCTAGATACGGCCAGGGTCGTGTTGGGTGGAGATCGGAGATCGGGGAACCGGAGGGCGGCGATGGAGGTCGAGGCCAGCGGCGAGAAGGAGAGCAGCACGCGCGTGCCCCTGTCGGAGGTGGTGTCCGACTGCGTGAAGCGGTGGTTCAAGGACACGCTCAAGGAGGCGAAGGCTGGGGATGTGAATATGCAGGTCTTAGTGGGTCAGATGTATTACAGCGGCTATGGAGTTCCCAGGGATCCTCAGAAGGTATCGACTTTGTCATTTTAGTCCTGTTCTGTTTGATGGAAATGAACCGTCAGTGTTGTAGGGTTTGGTTATTGGTTTTTACTGTTAGATTAGGCTGCTTGTTAGGGGGCTTTTTGCTGCGTTTTGCTTCGTGAGCTTTGGACAAGGGCATCAAAGGAGAGAATATGAAGTTTGCCCTTGCTTTTCTTTTTCTATTACCAACAGATCTCTGATGTACTTATTCTGTTAGGGACATGTAGAATATGTTGTTTTGGCTATTATTGCTCAAATTTCAGATCCTCATTTTGAAAGCACTAGTCTTGGTAACTGAACAACAGAGCTAATATTAGAATAAAGCTAATCATCATTTCAAAGAAACAATTTCAAGCACATGTCATAGGGAGTCGGTGAACAAAAGAGAAAGAGAAGAGCGAGAAATATAAATTTACCATTAATATGCAAAAGGAGTCTTTTTTAAGCCTGAAGTTGCAAGAAAGCCACAAAATGATGGCTGCCTAGACCCTCTTATTCAGACTGAACGATGCCTTAAGTTTTGAACATCTTTGGTTGCTCAATCTTAAGGGAACCTTGCAAAATTAAGTTTATCTTCACTTCATGTAATTACGCTTTCCTCCATGGTTGGAAATTACCCTTTTCATCCGCGCTATTAGGAAAATTACATTTTGCAGCATGTTGTTTGTGTAGTGACTGATGTTTTACATCCCAAGTTCAGCCTGCAACTGCAAGTGCCCTACAGTGCTGTTACATTTGTGGAACTAAATCTGTCTTGTGTACAACAACAATTTCTTGTGTTGCGAGACTAACTGATGCACTCACTCACTTCCTCTATTCCTCTACTCTCATGCTCTGTCACACGCAATGTTTCCGTGATTCTCTATATTATCTGATTCAGGTGTCTTCAAGTACCGATGATATTATATGAGGGAAGAAGGGAAAGTGTAGTTATTGGAGATGCAGATGCTAAGTGTAATTATGATTGCACTATGGGATGCAAAATGTGCTATATAACCTTTTTACTGTTTTCCCGTGTCCAGATTAGCATGTTTATTTCTTTTCTTTTCTTTTTTATGTATTTGTAATGAACAGTGACTAATTTTTTAATCTTTTGTGAGAGTTCAGGGAAGAATTTGGATGACCAGGGCATCAAGGGTCCGTCTTCTGTATGGAAAGTTAGCGATAAGCGTCCAGGTTGATTTCATGCACATTTGTATTATAGACCTATTTTTGTTTGCATTCACTGGTTATACATAGTACTTCCCTGGTTTTCATTCAATGTACGGTTAATTATGGTGATGTTTTTTTGGTAATTTGGTCATATTGTCAGGATATAATGCCAGTGACTCGGATTCAGATGACATGAAAGACAGTTCTGAGGGGCCGAAGCGCTCATGACCTCTGTTGGTAATTTCCTTTATTAGCCTCTCTTTCAGTGGCAATATTTTCTGATACTTCGCAAGGAATTTCACCAATTCGTCTTCCATTGTCTCCTGAGACTTTTTCCTTTGGCAGAACTCTTCGACTTCTTTAGCATCTCTAGTTAGCATCATTGACCAGCTTGGTGCTTTTATATTTTTCAGCTGAAAGCTGAGTACTTCTTCTCAAGCCATGTTCCCTTGCCATTTGTCTAGTCATGACGTAGTTGCCTGCTTGTGGTAGATTCTCTATTTTTGTGTAATGACATTCTCTATTTTGTCGAAGTTATGCCTGTATAAGTATGGGTAATAGTGACAAGGTTTCGGCATTTATTTTAATTTAAGGGGAGTGGAAGAATTACCATTTTGTGCCAGAGTCTCAGCTTCTTGCTGTGCTCGAGTTCTATAATTAAGGAGTTTATAGGGGCAGATGTAAGTATTAGGGTTGATCTCTCCTCTTAAGAAGTTCAGTCAATTAGCGGTAACACCAAAGCTGTATTGCAACTTATTTTTATATGCCTCACCAAAGCAATTTTTTTTTTTCTCATATAGATCAAATTTATGATGGTTTGAGTTTGAATTTATCTGCGTAGTTATCAGTCCATATGACATATTAATCATGAAACTTTGTAAGTTTGCATAATAGAAAAAATTGAATGCCAGAAAAACTAGCTTTTATGTTGATCTACATGTTAAGGATAATATCTTGCTTGACAATGCACGAAAAGCTGGCCGTGTAGTCAAGTTTTCTTTAGTGAAAAGGGCATGAGGATGGGATTCTAAAGAACTCAAATTCATCCAATCACCCAACCAATATTTCATTTTGTTTCCATATAGCTTTGATAAACACATCAAACTTGATTTGATGGCTCGCCTATTGAAGGAGACTCTATGATAACTAACCCTAGAGCATGTTAAAAGCTCTGATTACTTGGCCCAAAGATTATTTTCTATGATGGACGATGCACTGATTGAATTGTCTTGTGTGATTTCCATCTTAGATAGATCTCATTCAGACTTGAAACCTTGTTCCTCTTGGTTTTGTAACCAATTGTTACAAAAGCCAAGTTTTATTGTGCTGTCAATGCAGAAAACTATATCGTAAACTCTATTGTGAAGATGAAGTCTTCACATAATGTGGGTAGGTGAGTTTAGTATCATTGATAGAACATGAACACATTTTTCCAGTTAAAAACAATTAGGGAAAGTAGCTTTCATCCACCATATCCTCCATTTTATAAACACTGTAGTTGTGTGAGCAAAAATAGTCTCACTTGATGCACTTGCCGGAACCAGATATGGGGCCGCATCTTGGCCTTGGTTTTGGGTTAATGAAAGTAGATCTTCTATCATGGAGACATCCATAGTATGAGAGTATTCTCAACTTCTCTAATTATCTGTGTCTGAGATTAGGCAGAAGGAATCAAGGACCCATGGTCTTCTTTGTTTAGCGCAATCATTTGCAGCTGCACACTAATGGGAAGCTGAGCCCTAATCTGTACCTTTGTTTAGTTGAAAACTTGTGCATCTATTAAGTAATGACTGAATGAGTTTGAGTTTGATATTCTTATGTGGGAGGAAAGTTGGACGGAAGGTTATGTGAAGAATTTTGATATCAAGATCGGGGATGCTTGGGTACTCTTTGTTAGCTTGATTTTGAATTTGACCTGGTTGAGAGACTGCTTCTTTGCCTGGTTACTTAAATGATTGTCTGCTATAGTCTCTGTTGTTGATTTAATCATGTTCAACAGATTGTGAATAGCTTTGTTTGGGGATGTAGCATTCTTTTGTGATTGTGATGAACTGGGCATTTAGCACTCTTTTTCCTAATCTTGTATGTTGCTTGCTGTAGGTACTAGGGGTACTTGGGGCTGCGCATGTATCGTGGCACCTTTAGTTTCCTTTTGTTCACTTTTCCCTTCATCTACCATGTAAAACAGTCTTTGCTTCTGTTAGTTGGATGCCTTTTTCAGCCTTTTGGCGAAAGATCAAGTGAGAGGTTGGTTGGGGGCTTCTTTTACCTCTCTTTTAATTTTTAACCGTGTGGGGGTATTTACTTGATTGAGCAGGATCTTAGATTTACAATTGATGATTAAGCTGCAGGGACAAAGCGGTGTCAATACAGAGAAAAGTTTGTGTACAGTGTACACCTTTCATCCAGTGTTATAATATTCTTCCCTCTTTAGAGGTCTGTAACTTGCGCTTCTGACCATGTGCTCCCCATCCTGGCCACTTGGCAGCTTGTGGAGTGATTTCTCCAGTTTCTTACAAATTTAACAGCTTGTGGGAATTTCTTTTACTTTTAGTGAAGTTACTTTGGTGTTAGAATCAAGGTGGTGAACGATTTTACTAGATCTTTCATAATCTGAAATATCTTGTGGGATTTTAGCTAGCAGAAACAGGTCGTGGGCGCCTCGTCAGGAAAATGAATGCCAGGTTTTTCGCTGTGAAATATTTTAACCTGTATGGCTTAAATATGAAGGGCTAGAAAAAGCTGCACTTTTTCTTAAGGTGTTATTAAGGCTCGGTAGTGGACAGGAAGATAATCTGTTTTGTCAGTGTAATAAGCTCGCTTTGATCTTGCATTGCTGCACCTAATGCAGAAACCCTCTTTTGGATGCACTTGAGAAGTACAGTTAGACACTAGTAATAGAAAAAGATTTACTTGCCAGAAAATTTGGTCCGCCACGGACTGATGAACTCTTGACCGTTTATCCGGGGGGTTCTATCCGAGGCTTCGACCTTTCGGTCGGGTCACATGGTCCATGGTGAACCGGATCAAGATGAGAAAAATGGGGTCATCGAGATGCTCCTTGACATTGCATCGAGGCATTTCATTTGGTCAACTCAAAATGAATGGACGTGGCGACTCGGCATCTGGATTACACTCGAATCCGGAGAACAGGCTGCTTTTGACATGCGAACGGAAAGAGCGAGAATGCTTAGTCTCGGTCAGCGGAATGGATCGGGGTGGTCTTTTTTAAACGCTCTCGGGTTCTTCGGGGGTATTTCTGATTGTGAAGTATTGAAAGCGGACTTGAACGCAAAACAAATCTCTTCATACACGAATCGAAGTACGAGTTATACCGAGCATTGGAGAAAACTGTAGAACGAACGGGATTCAGTTGTAATCTTGGGATCCGAACTCATGAGAAATCTAATTTTTTTTTTTTTTTAGCGGAACCCACTTGAACAGTCAACACAAGAGAGTTGGTGACTTAGTTGGAAGAAAGAAACTAGGAAATCACTTAAATTAAGTGGTAATTTAATAGAAGAGTTCTAAATTGGAAAGGTTAGTAAGTTATGTGAATAAAAGTAGTAAATTAATCTACTTAACTTAACCATGGATTCACTTTCATATATATATATATATATATATATAAGCGACATCACTCAGGATTATGACGGTTCTTTCTAGCACTATTTACAAAGGTCTGTAAATTCGAAAGTATAATATTGTACGTGGATTTTTTACAAAGGTTTCTATGTGTGTCGTAATCAATAGATGAAGTCGTCAATCTTTAGATGATATTGTTTTATTCTACTTTATGGCATTAACAAAGCATTCCAAAATTTCGCTGTAAGCTAGTATACAATGTCGTAAATATAAATTCACAATTTTCTACTTAGGGTATGCGAATGGAAATATTCCCACTTGTTAGAGAGAGAAAACAATTGAAACTAAAGAAAGAAGATAAATAATTAGAGAAGTTGGTAATTTACAGACAATTACTCAGTCAAATAAGAATGGCAATTGGCCGATTTAAAACTTTTGGGTAGCTTATTAGGAAGAAGTTAATAAGTTGCTTCAATTAACATTGGTAATTTAATATAAGATCGGTAAATTTGAAAAATTGGTACTTTATACTAATAAAAGTTATAAAGTCAATTGTAATTCTAAAAAAATATAAATAAATATTGCTAAAATTCATTTGAAAGTAGGGAAACTATTAACAAATCATCTAAGAACAATTCTTTGTTCACATATTTTTAGGAAAAAATTATCCAAAAGTCCTAAACTTAATAAACTTTTATTAATTCAATCCTAAACCTTTTAAGCTTGCCAATTGAGTGCTAAATCTTTTCACTTTTTTTCATTGAGTTATATTGGTTGAAAATCGCTAGCGTGGCCACCAACCGTCTTACGTGGCACGACCGACTATGATGTGGACAATCTATAATAATAATAATTTATTATTATCATCATCACCATCATCATCTAGTTTTCTTCTTCAAAGGTAGTAGGGTCGCCAACCTATGGTGTGGGCCATGATCGTGGGGAGCTAGGCAACCCTCGTCAATCGCTAAAGAAGAAAACTAGAGGAAAAGAAAAGGAAAAAAAAAAGAAAAATTATTACTAAAATTCATTAAAAAATATTAAAATACTATTAGAAATTATCAATGTCAGCGCCGATCATGCCACGGAGGATAACTGATGTTCACGTCAGTGATTTTCGGCCAACATCACTCAATTGGCAAAAAGTGAAAAGATTTAGAATTCAATTGATAAACTTAAAAGATTTAGGGCAACAAAAATACAATAGGCTTAAAAAATTTTGGATATTTTTTTATATTTTACCAATAATATTTGCCAGTTATCAATTGTGCAGAAATTTATCAATTAGGACAACAAGCAATATAATTGCGGGTTTGCATGGGAACAGGACCAACCCATGGAACTAAACAAGATGATATCGAGATCCTGGGCAATTCTTGATTCCAAATTTTTTGGACAACAAATAATCAATTCTATGTACGGAACCATACCACCCAACCAGATTGGACCGATATGTTATTATTTCTAAAGAATAAAGAAAAGGAAAATTGCTAAAATCTTAAAATTGGACTGATCCAATCAGGAACCGAATTGGGACCAACCTTATCGTCCCAATTCTAGGTGGTACCAACCATCTTCAAGAATCAACACACCTCTCAATCAAACACTAAACTGAACTAAATCTTTTCTTTAGAAATATCTTGTACGCAAACTTATTGTAATGGAAAATTTCAAAAACAGTCATAAACCTATTGTAATTGTGTTAATACAACAAACCTTTTTTTTATTTTTTCCTATAAAATCCTAAAACTTTGTATTTATGCCAATTTAGTCCATTTTGTCAATCGAAACTAACGTGCGCAATTTTTTTTATAATATTATAATATTTTCATAATTTTAATTATCTTTTATATTTTTAATAACTTTTTTCCTATAATTTTCTTTTGTTAGGGCTGGCAGGAGGCCGTTAGCCTCAGCCCTTGTCCAGATCTAAGTGAGGGTCACGAATCCTTTCCCAGCGAATGGTTAGGGCTGTCTCTAAGAAGCATCAACACTCTTCGAGAGTCTCTCTATGTCGTATCCGATGCTCGTTGAACCTTTTTTAACATACAATCGACACATGATCAGCACTCTAGACACAAATGAAAAAGATGCATAATTCAATTGGCTAAAAAGGTTTATGACTAAATTAACATAATTATAAGGGTATAGGCTTTTATGGTAATTTTTTCCTCAATTGAGAACCTGTTTTTCTTTCTTCAAAGTCTATGTTTTCTTATTTCTATTCCAAACCTATTCTGGCTAAAAATTTATCTTGAAAATAGAAAAATGAATTATTTTATCAAATAGATTTTATTTTAAAATTGTTTTCAAGAACAGAAAAAAAAAAAAGAAAAAAAGAATGGTTGTCTACATCCTTATTAAACTAATTTTTGTCCTCCTATATGGGCTTATTTATTGCAAATTTTTTAAAATAATCATCACCACGGCAAGTCAACAATAAAAAAAAATATTTGCCGGGGCCAAACTTCACTTGTCTGCGTTTTTTTTTTGGCGGGGCTCTTGTATAACTATTCTGCACCAGTTAACTAGTTGGTACAACGTGAGCCATCTCATGGGCTTACCACGCGTTACCTCCAGCACAGTTGGGGCAACAAATCGCTTGTGGAAGGGAAAAAAAAAGGGCGACAGTCCTCTCTGTCTCAAACAGTTAACGTGTAATGAGTGACCCATTTCCCGTTTTCTGTGCCGAATTTCTAGAAATGGAGATGAGATGGATACAGGCTGCGATCAAAATGGGGCAATTAAACAGAGCGACACGGCGGCCGGTGCAATGCTCGGCGTACAGTTTCAAGGCGCACGAAAGTGGACGTTGGAAAACAGAGGGAGATGCGGCGATAGCGAGTTTTAATGTCGTTGATCGACCGAAACCCCGGAGCGATAGAAATGATGGGAAGTCAAGAAACAGTCCCTCCAACTTCTGTACATTTAGTCAAGATACTTGTACATAGGCCATCTGCCAGATGTGGGGTGCTAGGTTTCTCTCTCTCTCTCCTCTTCTCTCTCCTCTCTTCTCTCTCTCTCTCTCTCTCTAACTTAAGAAGGAAAAAGGAATTGACATTTCGAGAATCAACACTATCCGATTCTGTCTCTGGTTTTGCTTTGACATAGGTCTGTTGTACCAGGTGTCGTCTGTCGTCGTCGTAGACTTTGATTGTTGTTTGCTGCTGGCGCCTGTGGGAATGGAGATATTCACGATGCCTAATACACTCTAATCCAACATAAGGCGTCGCTACACGCCCAAAGGTTTATTCGACTACCCTGGTCTTATCACCACCCAGTATGCCCTTATGGCTTTTAAATTGCATTTCCTTTTTGAATTTGACAATCTTGGGTGCGGGGGCTTTTGTCACTGCGTGCAACAGTCTAAACAAGGTCGGAATGTGGTGATGATGAGAATGTCCTGACACTCAACCAGACTTCTTTCATTTAGCCGAAGACAAATACCGAGTGGGATCTGACATCATGAACACAATTTCTCAAATCAGTCCTAGCAGTGATTCTGCTATGGTTGTATTTTTTTCCTTGCCATTCTCTGACTAGATGATTTATAAAAAAAAAAGGTGTTGGGGTCAGTCACACACGCGGACGTCAACATGAAAGAAACATCAAAAGAATCGGCACGCTACCTAGAGCTGAATGAAGAAGAACAGAAGGCATAAACAGAGGAGAAGCCGGAAAAAGAGAGGCTTTTTGGCGGCAAATAGCCTCTTGTCATTATTCTCTACCACTATTTGTATCACCAAAAAAATAACTAGCAGAAGACGCTTAAACAAAACAATAACTAACACACACTAACCGAAATACCAACACATTATTAATATCTCTAATGTTAAATTACTTCCCCCACTAGAATCTCTATCAAACCCCAACGCCATTATCCACTGTGGGAGAATTCAAGTTGCACTCGTCCATGAAGGAAAACTCTTATGGACCAGCAGAGGAGGAGCGAAGTTAAAATAACTAAGGAAGGCGAACCCGCCTATAAAGCCAACCACGCCCCTTCAATAATGACACGCCAGGAATCGCACAAGATCTCACG
>JAGVVM010009328.1:0-12117 GCA_019149425.1 Psidium friedrichsthalianum
GTGCTAAGCAGAGTTTCATGTGATGGCACAAGGAGTTTGTGATCTACTATGGCTTAAAGGATTACTTGAAGATCTTGGTGTATCTATTCTCGTTCCAATGATGCTACATTGTGATAGTAATGCTGCCATTAGTATTGCTCACAATCCAGTACAGCATGACCGTACGAAACATGTGGAGATTGACATGCACTTTATCAAAGAGAAGTTGGAGAGTGGTTAAATTTGTGTGCCCTTTGTTCAGTCCGGCAAATCAACTTGATAATGTGTTCACTAAAGGATTAGGGATAAATTGTTTCATCTTATTTTAGTCAAGTTGGGCATGTAGAACATCTATGCTCCAACTCGAGGGGAATTGTTGAGTGTATTTGGCCGATAGGGGCATATTTGTCTCTTTCCTTTGTTATTTTTATGTATGGCAGCAATAAGGGCAATATTGTAGTTCTGGCCTTTTGGCTTAATTATAGATAGCATGGGGTCGCATTGACCTAACCAAGCATTTAGTTCAGTTTTTTCCTCTCAACACACTTGCTATTCTACAAAATGCCAATCATGATAATGTGCTTTATTGAACAACTACTTCAGACATTTTATTTATTTTTCAAGCCAAACTTCTGCAGGATACCAAACATATTGAAACTATTAGAATCTTCCACTTATTACATTTCTAACGCATAATGATACACCAGCCCAGATTTAGTAGATATTTCTCAAAATCACCTTGCCTGAAAAGGGACTAACACATGCTTTGATTGTTTTCCATGTTTAAAACCTCCATTAGTGTAAAAAAAAAAAACAAAAAATCTGATCAGCTTAAAACGAAAACAAAAAATCTGATCGGCTTACCTTCCAAACCATATCTCTTTTGGCGGAGCCAACTATGTATGGATGATGTGCACAGAGGATGACTTGCTCACAAACACTTGGAGCAGCTGCTAAACTTGCAGAGGATACAATGATGAAAGCCTTCACCAGAACCTCCACTGCAGGAACATTAGGCAAGTGTGTATCCAGGGTATTTTCTGTGTCACTAGGGATCATACAATCAATTTAAAATATATCAAGGGCCATTAATCTTTGTCTATGTTTCAAATAAGTCACTCAAACTTTCCAATTTTTTTTTAAGCAGAGACTTGGCAATCTTTACTTTCAATCAAGTTATTTAGTCAAGGATCCACTAGAAATATGTTTGGAAAATTTCTTTCATGATCACCTAACCTTAGATTAATTTTTCTTTAATAGCCCAAGATATAATCCAATGTAACTCAACTTTTCACTAGAGATTGCTAATAAAAAAGGACAGACAGAGTGACCTGTCTGAATGGACAAGCAAAGTTGAGTGATCAGATTGAAAAAATTGAAAGTCGGGTGACGTTTTAGAAATATTACACCAAGTTCAACAACCTCCGATGATATTTACTCACGCACACTGGCTATGGGACGAAAATCTCTAAAGAAATGCCACCAAACAGAAAAGTAGTTGTTGTAAAAACCATGTAGCTAAACTAAAGACGGTTTGACCAAAAAAAACAAAAAACTAAAGATGGTCTATTGGATTTGCAAACAATCACCAAATCATCAAAGGCAATCGCTCATATCACCCCTCATTTTGCATATAACACTTTGCTAGAAGATATTTCACCTAGACATAAACATTTAAGGAAACCAGATTCTCATAACCATCACAGTCGTATAGTACCTTGGAGCAGCCCTTTCACCAATGTTGGATAGCAACCTGGTGAACTCAAGCAAAAGAGCTTCAGATGATTGCGGTAGAGCTGAAATTATCTTTCTAGTGGCATCATGAGCCACTTTTCGAACGTCCCATCTTGGATGACAAATCAAAAAGAGTATCAACTGCACCCAATCAACAACCATCAATGAAAACCAGTTCCTCTAAAATGGAGGGAAACTAATATCATCAACAAGATTAATGTCAGGAACCTGTCCTACCTGTACTAGTAACCTATCTGAGAAGGCTTCCAACACTCTGCAAGACAACAAACCGATTGATTCCAATCAGTCTACCCCGTAGTTAAACATACAAACTTCTGCAATTGTGACTGCATATGTCTAACCTGTGCTGATGTTCCACAAGCAAAACCTCAAAAAGATCAATGCATGCCATGCAATCCTCCACTGGTAGTTTGGAGACCTTGTAGTAAAAGACCAATGATCAGTGTTAACATTTAGAGACACATCCAACTATTTGTTACTGAAATAAAATTAGATGATTAGAAAAAAAGAAAAAAAACAGAAGAAAGAGATCCAAGATAGAGCTACCAAAGACATGGGAATAAGAGAAGGTTCATTTTGAGAGACCAAAGACCATATCTTTTCCTTTGTCACAGTCTCCTCTGAAAAGGCAGATGGCAGAAAATGAACTCAAGAACAAGCCAAAAACAATGCAAGGCAGAAGAAGTGCAGGACATGAGGATTTGCCTTAGAGATATTTTCCCACGAAATTCTGTCATACCTGCTTTAATATCAATGGCTGCAATCTTTCCAACCAAAAGAAGTGCATAAACACCATCCAACCTCTGCACTGGTTTGGTAAAACCAGTTTTAACCAGTTGGATAAGAGGCCCAAACAACGAAGATATCTGAAAGTTTATCACAAAAGTGTGCCTAAGTAAAAGTCTGACATGAAAACCAACAATTAAGTGAAAAATATAACGATATGCCCAATCACCTGCATAACAACATCAGCATTTTCACAGATAACTCTCAGGCAACGGAGATGTGCCCTTCTCAAAGCTTCCTTCTCCTTAAGGCCAGAAGAAAACAGAGCAACTAAATCTGGTTGAACAGCTTCGGATGATCGAGCAGCCCAGGAAGCTATAGCAGATAGAACTGCTAATTTCACCTCCTCATTTCCTTTCATTTAAAGAGTTTGAGATGACATCAGCACATTGGAAATGCTAATGATGTGTCGAAGGCAGAGAAAAAATATCAACCAACACCGAAATTTAAATAAATAAAAAAAAGAAGGCAGAAAGAACAAGGAAAACAGGCACTGGGAGCAACACATACCTTCAGTTTTGTAGCAATTTAAAAGAAAGCTGCATATGCTTTGAGATAGACTCTTAATGTACTTTCCTTCAGAAGCAACTGACAGTTCTTGCAATGCAGTGATCATTCCAATTCTCTGGTATGGGAATGCAAGTCTCCCCTCTGACCCTGTTTACAAAGCCATTTTGAAATAATTATGAGACCACAAATTTGAACCCAGTCTCAAACCACAAAAGAAATCACAAAGAGGATAAGAACCTCCAATGACAGCTTTCACGGCATTGAACATTGATTCCAAAGCATCTGGATTACTAGATTTCTGGCTTAAACACCTGATTATGGCCAAAGCACCAACCCTTCTTCCTTCCTCTGCATGGCGAGCTTGGGATAATACCACAGAGATAATTTCCAATGAATACTTGCTCAAGTCAAGATTGACTGATTTTAAGAGAATTCCAACTGATTCCAGCACAATCTCCGGGTTACGCTTCAGCATTTTAACAGCAGATGGAATAATGGTAGTTTGAAACTCTTCATGAGACAAGTGTCGAAAAAGTGGGTGAAACGCTTCACTAAGACCTTTTGCTGGCTTTTCTCTTGCATTTAGAACAGCTTTAGCATATACACCAAGAATTACTGACTGCCCAAAGCAAATCATCAAGACAAAACGAAGGCAACAAAAGAAGTTAAACAAAATAACAGATAAAACAATTTTAAAAAGCCCAGAAAACTAAATACTGTCCTCACCTTGTATTCTTCAAATAAAGAAGGACTATCGCTTGCAAATTCCAGCAGAAACAATATAATTTCAGGGCTATCTTTGTAAGAGATCCTTCCATTCTGTAATTCCTCTATAAAGATTTTGTACATGTCTTTTGACTGAAATATAAGAAATAAACAAATTCATTGAGCTAAAAACCCACAAAAAAATTAATTATAACCTAGAGAATATCACGTCTTACAAAAAAAAAAATCAAAAAGGTTATTCAAGCTGAGTAAGCTGTAAAAATAAAAGTAAATTGAGCTAAACCTGAGTAAATAACTGAAAAAATAACTTTTTGCAAGCTCTTCGCTGCCGAAACGACTGTTGCATAACAAGTGGAGTAAAGATGCCTGCACTGTAGCAATCCTACACACAGCATTCCTTGGAACTGCAGCGAATTGACTACTGCTCAAGAGGATACACGACCACTTAAGAAGCCTGTAACAACCCGCATGAGATTGAGCCTTAAGCAGCTTATCCATAAACTGAACAAGGGTAGCAGCAAAACACTTCATGAATGCAGCCTCGCCCAGAGCCTTCACAATCACTGCATCAACAGCTTTCCTTGACCGTAGATCCTCATACAGGAACAGAGTTTTAAAGATGATTTCTACCAAATGTGATGCGATCTCAGCAGACATCTCTGCACAGCCAATAGAATGATTATTTAAACAAAACCATCAGGTTGATGAACATGCACCAACCTCAGAAGGCTAAATTACAACACATCCAAACATTCTGTGAAAAGAAAAACCAGAATTCAACATGAACCGGCACAAAATAACATAACTCATGAGACTTCTAAGCCAACAACCTCAAGAAAAGAAGCGGACTGACCAATGACAGCATATGACATCCCACGTTTAAAACCCACAACAAACACACACGCTTCATTGGTTCCCGGTGCCACCAACGACAAAAAAATACCATCTTTACATCAACACACATATGCGTCGCCGACAAGCCTCTTACGAATCCTGAAATGCAAGTCTTCTCTCTCACTTCTTTTCCTCCTCCCAAGGCATTCATACATTCGCAAAACGTAGAAACTAGTGCAAATGCGAATCAAACTGAACCGAATTCACGCTCAACTACCTAGATTAATCAACAAGGACGGGACTTCATCTCGGAATATCCTGACGCGTTCCTTGGAGGACGGAGTGGAGACCGATTCGGCAACGAAGGCTAGGCGCTCGAGCGAATCCGCCATTCCCGGGAGCAGATGCACCGCTCAGAGGACCTCCCGACCTCAATGTTCAGCTCGGAAGAGAAAACCCAGCTGCCGTTTGTTAGGGTTTTGCGCTGTGTTTCTTTCGCTGAGAGAAGTGACGCTATCTATGGAAGTCTCAAAAGAGAGCAGAAACGTCAGCTGAGGAGACGGGGGAGAGGGGCTGCGCAGGCTTGTGGGAGAGAGTGGAGGAATCATGCAGCGTTGCGAGAGGCTCGGAGGAGACGACGGGCTTTGGGCCCATTGGTTTCGGGCTTTCGGCCCAGGCCCGTTGGACGAATCTCTTGTTTCTCGTAGTGTTTTGTGAAGAGTTCGTGCTTCCAATGATGGATCGGCATGGGCCGTCGGGTCCCGACCCGACCGGTTCGGATTGAGACCCCGGCAGGGCGGGGCGGGGGCCTGGGGGTGGGGAGATTTTTGGGAGGCATGGCATGGGGTTTTTGTAGGGCGACAAGATAGTGTCGATGTCTTTCCTTTCGAATGCACTTATCTTATCGTGTTGATTTAGGGAAAAAAAAAATACCAAAGACAGGATGTGTTAAAACTCCTCGGCATCATCATAGAAACTATATTGGTATGGTAGCAAATGACTTCCTGTCAATCTTGCTCTTTAGTGAGTTTCTACGTGCAAGCGTGTCTGTCTCGTGGCAATAGTATTAAACTCTTAAATGATTTGGCATTGATGACCTAAGTTTGGCCACCCCACCAAGAGATGACCACGATAGTCGGCATATAGCATCGTTTCCTCAGTTTTCAAAATTAAACGGCCGTGAATTGACTTCTGCGCATCGTCATGACGTGATTAGACCACCAAAGTGTCTTTCATGGTCGATCATGCAAGCTTTTATCAACAAACATGTCTCGAGATCAGTCTCTCTGCTGGCACTTTGAATAACATGGAGCTCTTGAGTTTGATGGGATTCACGTTAAAAGTATCCAAGTTTATCTATGTGCACGAAAGGATACTCCTTAAATGAAAGGTTTTCCATTATCGAAGCTTTGCAACATCATTCGGTACGGTTCGTTTGACAGCATCTAGGTTGCTTTTGGCTGAACTTTGAGGAAATGCAAAGTCATTTCCCAAAAATATTTGGCTCAAAGTGTGTTTCTCGAAAGCAAATACGGTTTAGTTGCCGTCACTTTGGGTGGAATTTTTTTGCAAGCAACTTTGAAGTGAAAAGAAGAAGAAGAAAAGGTGTTGAGAAATCTACCTGATAAGGTTGCTTTTATTGAATCTAAAGAAAGCATTTTCATGTAGTCTATCGCATCTGTGCTAAATATATTCAGACTTTAGGAGTATTTAGACTCAGAATGTTTCATCAAAATGCAAAGTCTATTCAGAATCAGAATATATCAAAGATGTTTATATTGCAACAACGATTGATCTGGCTTAAGATTCACATTTAGAAAGTATCCTTCTTCAATCAATTAGATTGTTTTGCAATTCAATTTATCACGCACAACATCTTGATTGATTGACGCTATTTCTAAAGACGAGATTGTTCTTTCCATACAAACAACTCTATTGATGGAAACTCGCATTTAGTTGTGGGGCAATTGAATCATGGCGGTTTTGATTGTGTTATCAACTGCTACATAATCTCTTCGAAGCATTATAGTCCAATGGGTTGATTGACAAATGATCCTAAGACCGTCAACACTAATTTGGAAGTGTAGGAGTATAAAAGGAGATTTTGATACTGAAGATAAGATGTCATGAATATGAAATTCTAAAGTCCAAGAGAGCTTCTACTTTTTGTTTGACTCCAAAAATGGAAGAAAAAAAGAACAGTGGGGGGGATTTATTGTTTATCAAAAGTTATGTAGTGCGATACAATCAAAACAACGTATTTTAATAAGAAAAGAATAGATACGTTGGAGACAAGTAGACTCATCAACTGACTCTCCATCCCCTCTTTTTCAATCGAATTAGTTATATTTGTTATAGGATAAGAAGATGGATTAAAAAACCTTAACCTTTCATTTCAACCTAATTGCTCTTTTCATTTTGGAAAAAGGTATTGTTTTATCAATATGTCGCTTCTACACATTTATGTGTAGCCAAGAACAAGAAATAGCTAATAGTTATGACTCACTAAAAAATGAAGAATCATCCACTCATGGAAAGGCCCTTCCCAAAAAGGAGATTTTTCAATTCCACATCAAATTCAATTGTGGAAAAAATGAAGAGAAAGAAACCTTATAGAAATTAGAGAAATTGGATATTGAATAGTACATGCATAATTTTATATTGACAAGCAACAAGACAATAATAATAAAATATCTAGTACTTCATTTTCATACCAATTAAGATAGCATTGTTGTGTTGGAATAAAAGCTTTAAACTTATGATCTCTAAGAGGTTTTGAGAAGAGTGATTCTGTGAGATAGTGCGATATGTTGAGAAGCTTCAATCATTGTAATCACTTATTGATTCACCAGTAAAATTCAACTAGAAGGTTGTATATGAAGAGTAGACGTAGGCTTGCAATAAGCGGAACCACAACAATGTCTATGTGCAATTCTCGCTATCCCTTAACTCCTTCATATTATCTTTCTTGATATATAGCGCACAAGTGAATATGATTACAACACTAGTTTTGATTTAGACTATAGCCTCACGTGAAATATATCTTGACTATTCTAGTTCCGCCTTAATTTACCAAGAGTAGTTGAAATCACCTATTCGCTCACTCTAGGTGATAGGGTTAACCAAAATAGAAAACAAAAGAAAATTGCTCCAATCTCTTGTACCTGCGACACCAAATTATGCTTCAACTTCACCGCTCCCTGGCCTAATCACCACCAATAGTAGCCCTAGCTCAGCCGACTTGATGACACTAGATCGGTTAGCTTTTGGCGATGATGTTAATGAGTAGGGGCCAAGGAGAGCACCGAGAGCAACATCACGGCCACAATCAAAGGGCCTCAACCTAGATTTGTCGGAGATGAAGTCAAAGCTATACAAGGGCCAGAATTGTGCTAGAGGAGACCGCGGCTAAACTGCTAAATTTGGGTTGTGAACGAGGACGCAACCCTAGAGATGAAGTTGACATCGTGCAAGTTCCATATATATATATATATATATATATATATATATATATATATATCTTAAAGGAGATCTTCAGACCTCAATGATTAGATCCTAGGCAAGGGCCAAGACGGTTGGTTAGATCCTAAGGGAGGGCCACTAAGGTCGTATGACCCTAAAAAAGACGACGCCAAGCCTCGTGACTCATACGAGCCAGATCTGGATCCGACATCGCATAGCCTGAGCATCATATTTGGACCCCAATGTCATATGACCCCACCAATGTGACCCTGCAACCCCTATGCCGCCCTGATGGGGACTCGCCTTGGGCTTTCAACTTTGCCAGCATATTCCCAAAGTGAGCCAAATTTTTTTTTTTTCCGAACATCTTAACCTTTTTCAAGACAGACTTTAAAAACCCAAAGTGCCTTGTAAAAGCTAAACCAAAAGCATTCTTGGTGATTTTGCTAATCGCCACTTTATGATATGTAACATATAGATGGTTGAACCAAAAATGCTTCATGAATGTAGAGATCTCTCTTGACCCTCTTCCCTATTAAACTCTCCATATTCCTCCTCAATTAATGTAAATTGGCCTGTAATATTCTTTCGGCTATGATGAACTTGCTCTCCACGCTTGCTTACGCTCACAAAACAAAACGAAGATTGTATCGATGACTTGAGCCTCCGTATCCGCCTCTGAGAATAATCCTCACTCTTGTTCTTTTCTTGAGTCATATTTGAAATTTTAAATTAATAAAAGTTACGCAATATTTAATCGTATGTGTCACAATGTGGCTCATATCTGGGACAAATATGTAATCACTAATAATGTCCTGCATATAAATTGGTGAATCACTACAAATTCTATGTCACGGACATATTAAGGCAGCGTCTCTTCAATTCGTATATTGATGTGACAAATTTATCTTGGGTGCTTAAGGGCGCACATGGCAACACTTCTATTTTAGAAATCAACTTCTGACAAGAAGTTGATTTCTCTACTTCTCATCAGAAGCAAAAGCTGATTTTTCTACTTTTACTCTAGAAGTTAGTTTTCGATAAAAAAAAATTCATTTGGTAACAGTTGAAAATTTCTACTTCTGAAAATTATTAAGACAAAATATTATATGAAAAATTATTATCAGTGTTCGAAAATTTTCTACTTCATTTTTAAAATTTTTAAATTTCTTTAAAAAATAATTGTTATCATAAAAAATATTATTTACTTTTTTTTTTTTATTTCGGAGGCCAGAGACGACTACTCGATAGTGGCGATCGGGTTGGTTGACGGTTGGCGGTAGGGGCAGCAGTGGGCAGTGGTCGCGCCCAATGGCGGTGGGCGATGGTCTGCGGTTGGTAGCGGGTGGGATGGTTGAGGCTAATGGAGGTCAACAGTGGACAATTGTCAATCAATATACGAATTGAAGAGACGCTGCCTTAAATATGTCCGTGACATAGAATTTCTAGTGATCCCAAATTATAGCAAAGGACACTTTTAGTTGATTACATAGCTGTCCCAGATATGAGCCACTTGTTACCATACGATTAAATATTGCGTAACTTTTACTTCATTTAAAATTTCAAATATCTTTCAAGAAAAGAACAAGAGTGAGATTATTCTCAGAGGCGGATACGGAGGCTCAAGTCATCGATACAATCTTCGTTTTGTTTTGTGAGCGTAAGCAAGCGTGGAGAGCAAGTTCATCATAGCCAAAGAATATTACAGGCCAATTTACATTAATTGAGGAGGAATATGGAGAGTTTAATAGGGAAGAGGGTCAAGAGAGATCTCTACATTCATGAAGCATTTTTGGTTCAACCATCTATATGTTACATATCATAAAGTGGCGATTAGCAAAATCACAAGAATGCTTTTGGTTTAGCTTTTACAAGGCACTTTGGGTTTTTAAAGTCTGTCTTGAAAAAGGTTAAGATGTTCGGAAAAAAAAAAAATTTGGCTCACTTTGGGAATATGCTGGCAAAGTTGAAAGCCCAAGGCGAGTCCCCATCAGGGCGGCATAGGGGTTGCAGGGTCACATTGGTGGGGTCATATGACATTGGGGTCCAAATATGATGCTCAGGCTATGCGATGTCGGATCCAGATCTGGCTCGTATGAGTCACGAGGCTTGGCGTCGTCTTTTTTAGGGTCATCGACCTTAGTGGCCCTCCCTTAGGATCTAACCAACCGTCTTGGCCCTTGCCTAGGATCTAATCATTGAGGTCTGAAGATCTCCTTTAAGATATATATATATACTATATATATATATATATATATGGAACTTGCACGATGTCAACTTCATCTCTAGGTTGCGTCCTCGTTCACAACCCAAATTTAGCAGTTTAGCCGCGGTCTCCTCTAGCACAATTCTGGCCCTTGTATAGCTTTGACTTCATCTCCGACAAATCTAGGTTGAGGCCCTTTGATTGTGGCCGTGATGTTGCTCTCGGTGCTCTCCTTGGCCCCTACTCATTAACATCATCGCCAAAAGCTAACCGATCTAGTGTCATCAAGTCGGCTGAGCTAGGGCTACTATTGGTGGTGATTAGGCCAGGGAGCGGTGAAGTTGAAGCATAATTGGTGTCGCAGGTACAAGAGATTGGAGCAATTTTCTTTTGTTTTCTATTTTGGTTAACCCTCACCTAGAGTGAGCGAATAGGTGATTTCAACTACTCTTGGTAAATTAAGGCGGAACTAGAATAGTCAAGATATATTTCACGTGAGGCTATAGTCTAAATCAAAACTAGTGTTGTAATCATATTCACTTGTGCGCTATATATCAAGAAAGATAATATGAAGGAGTTAAGGGATAGCGAGAATTGCACATAGACATTGTTGTGGTTCCGCTTATTGCAAGCCTACGTCTACTCTTCATATACAACCTTCTAGTTGAATTTTACTGGTGAATCAATAGGTGATTACAATGATTGAAGCTTCTCAACATATCGCACTATCTCACAGAATCACTCTTCTCAAAACCTCTTAGAGATCATAAGTTTACAGCTTTTATTCCAACACAACAATGCTATCTTAATTGGTATGAAAATGAAGTACTAGATATTTTATTATTATTGTCTTGTTGCTTGTCAATATAAAATTATGCATGTACTATTCAATATCCAATTTCTCTAATTTCTATAAGGTTTCTTTCTCTTCATTTTTTCCACAATTGAATTTGATGTGGAATTGAAAAATCTCCTTTTTGGGAAGGGCCTTCCATGAGTGGATGATTCTTCATTTTTTAGTGAGTCATAACTATTAGCTATTCTTGTTCTTGGCTACACATAAATGTGTAGAAGCGACATATTGATTAAAACAATACCTTTTCCAAAATCAAAAGAGCAATTAGGTTGAAATGAAAGGTTAAGGTTTTTAATCCATCTTCTTATCCTATAACAAATAAACTAATTCGATTGAAAAAGAGGGGATGGAGAGTCAGTTGATGAGTCTACTTGTCTCCAACGTATCTATTCTTTTCTTATTAAAATACGTTGTTTTGATTGTATCGCACTACATAACTTTTGATAAACAATAAATCCCCCCCACTGTTCTTTTTTTCTTCCATTTTTGGAGTCAAACAAAAAGTAGAAGCTCTCTTGGACTTTAGAATTTCATATTCATGACATCTTATCTTCAGTATCAAAATCTCCTTTTATACTCCTACACTTCCAAATTAGTGTTGACGGTCTTAGGATCATTTGTCAATCAACCCATTGGACTATAATGCTTCGAAGAGATATGTAGCAGTTGATAACACAATCAAAAAGCCATGATTCAATTGCCCCACAACTAAATGCGAGTTTCCATCAATAGAGTTGTTTGTATGGAAAGAACAATCTCGTCTTTAGAAATAGCTGTCAATCAATCAAGATGTTGTGCGTGATAAATTGAATTGCAAAACAATCTAATTGATTGAAGAAGGATACTTTCTAAATGTGAATCTTAAGCCAGATCAATCGTTGTTGCAATATAAACATCTTTGATATATTCTGAGTCTGAATAGACTTTGCATTTGATGAAACATTCTGAGTCTAAAATAATCCTAAAGTGAATATATTTAGCAAGGATGCGATAGAAACAGAAA
>JAGVVM010009329.1:0-25758 GCA_019149425.1 Psidium friedrichsthalianum
GTACTGGACGTGGTGTGTGAAAAACTGGACTTCTTTTTGTGAGAAGATATTCCCCCTCCCATTTGTATACAAAGAGCTGTAAGCGCTGGTTATTTCTTTCTGGGAAATTTTATGTTGTGGGTTCTTGGAAAGCAACACCAATCGAGAGATAAAGAGTAAGCGGTAGGCTCCAATCCTCGTTTCGTCTCCAATTCCCCTCGCCTTCCAATGAATCCTTCAATCCCAATCCTCCAATCTCCCTCGGGTGAATTAATCCTCGGACGGTAATATCCTCGTCCTCACGATCCTCGGGTCCCTCCTCTATCCTTGGCGGCCAGATTAGTTTTTGCATTGTATAATTCCCTCTTTTTTTTCTTTTTGGGGAAAAAACGAGTTCCTCTTTAGAAAGATAAAGAAAACGTTTCCCCCATTCCCCTTTTTATTTCCCTTCTCCTATTCCCCCATCTTTAAGAGGTAGTTAAGCGTAAAGATCCCTTCCTTCCCCTATCCCTTCACGCTTCCTTTTAGATAGGAGAATAAGTTTAGTATTTATTTACAAAGAAAAATAATTTTAAAAAGATGAAGTTATAGGTAGCGCCTCCCTATCAACCTCAATTTGGGCATTAATTTTAAAGATTAGGGAAAGCGCTATTTTTGTCGTTTCTAAAAATGCGTGATATTTCACAAAAACAAAAAAAATAAATAAGGACACAATCAGCGTTTTTTTGCTCATGTTTCTTTGTTTTCAAGAACACCATGATTACATGTATTTCTCAAATAAGTCGTCGACACATTATATGTGTCTTTTCGTATTCCTTTCCATCCTGTTGCTGAAAATCTAAGTTGAATTTGTAAAATTAATTTTTTGTTGTTTTAAAAAAAAAAATGGCAAATTTTGATTATATTTTCCAACAAAGAGATGGTAAAAAAGTGCATAACAAACGGATAAACCTAAAAATTTCTGCTTGTATTCGTATCGAAGTCACCTTGTTTCGCCTTCAATCCGATCCTATTGTTTTGGAAGTCATAAAATGGGACGTTGCACTCTTGGCAGGCATACTTATATTTGTGTTGCAATAGTTAAAGAAATAGATACTCTCATACAACAGATAAGAGATAGTACTATTTCCAATCTTTCCGCATAATCATACTTGCTCCTATATCCGCAACCACATCCCTTACTCAACGAATGGATACAAGACATCCACAAACTTGTCTTCTGGTTATGTGACGAAAGTAGAGCATGCAGCATTGCCTCTTGATCATTACTCGTCTCTTATTTATTGATTCGTAATCAGTCATATGTAAGGAGATTCTACTTATTTTTTTCTTCTTTGTACTATTATATTTTATTTCTCATGTTTGTCACATTTGAAGTGCTCACTTTAATTTCATTATTTTTCTTTTTGTTTTTTTTTCTTTTTCTTTTTTTTTCTTTTTTTTTGTTTTTTCTTTTTGTTGTTTTACAGCTTGTATTTTAGTCTGTGTGATAGGTTTCTATTTTGTTATTTTCTTCATTTTTTTTTTTTTTTCTTTTTTCTTTTTTTTTTTACTTTTTTTTTTTTTTGTTTTTTTTTTTTTTTTCTTTTTTTCTATTTTTCTGCTGATTCTTTATTTTTTTTAAATTTTTTTTCACTTTTTTCTTTGATATTATTATGGTGTATTTGTATTGTATTCTTTTGTATTTTTAATTTTATATTTCGTTGTCTTTGTTGAATATTTTTTTTTTTTCTTGTTCTGACCTGCCCCCACATACATTCATCAACTTGTAACACCTAAACTTTCTCACAACTTTTTTCAGACTCCTTTGGACCCGACCAAGCTTTGATGGACATACGGCTGTCAAAAAGACCGTGTAATTGCTGTTAACTTAGACTTGGGACACTATCGGGGATCTGGCGTGATCCTGATGCCGGAAGAGCCCAAGATGTACTCACTGAACGTAGTACAAGCTCATACCTACAAAAAAAATCCTTTGTGTGGACTCATGTCCTAAATCATACATTCCTCATAATCATCGTGGAGAATGGATCTAAAAGGAGCATTGTGGCATAGAGTCTTTCTTGAGCAGAGTTGAGAGGCAGTTGAGAGCCCGAACTCAACCCACACACAGCGGTGAGAGAAAGTCTTAGGAGCCCGAACTCTGTATTGGGCTCAACCTTGATTGACTTGATGCGGCCGGAAGAGTCCTAATCTTCGATGGTCAATGACGGGTGTAGAGTCGTCGCGTGGTCAACGTGAAGAGACGCCGGCACAGCATCAGGACTTGGCAAAATCACACATCCTCCATGGACATGACACAGAGGGAGGTACATAATTGACACAGGGCCTCGATAGTGTTGGTTGTAAGATGCCAAATGGACTTGGGAACGAGAATAGGGTACCCTGGAAACAGAATAACATGGGCAACCAACTGGGTCCCAAGATTGGCTTATGTGACTTTGGGGTCCTACGGGGAAACAGCCTGCCTCTCGATGGGCCTTTGGGGGGCCCAAATATGACTATGTTTGTGGGCCTAAATAAATAAGCCTCTACATGGAACCGGAACCGGGCCCCAAGCCTTGCTAGCTTTTTGGTCGTGTGGTGGGGGGAGCTCAAGAATAATTACTATGGTTGTTTGGGGGGACCTAAGCACCCTGGCTAGAAGTCTCTCTCCGGCCTCTCTCCCCTCGGGCCTTTTCTGACCTTAATGGACCCAAGGCTGAGGGCTTCCATCCTTCTATAGGCTTCTCTCCCTTCTTCTCCTGTGTGACAAACACAAAACACACAAAAAAGAACGGTGTAGGAGGGCCCAAGTTCCCCCACAAGCTTTTTTGTGTTCCTTCTTTGGAGCTTTGGCTGTCGAGGTAAACTACTTTGGTCCTTTGTTTGCAGCTCTTGATGTGAATACTTTTGGGATATGAAATAATTCCATTGAAACCCGACACCAACAAATTAACATATCTCACGCAACATAGCCATAAACTTAAGATAGGTGGCGATTTCGGCGAGGGGTTTGACTATTAGTGGGGCAAGAGTATTAGGATCTTGATGGCATTCAAATGAAAGGCGTTACGTACTCTCAGAGATACTGATCAACGCAAGGCTAGGTAATGTGGTGTACTCGGGAGCTTCTTGGCCCTTTGTGTGAACGTCTTCTTTTGGGATGTTGGGCGTGAGTGCTTGCAGCTGTAACAAAGAAGATGCAGAATTAGCTATGGGTTCAGCTCATTTTATTGGGGACCTAATGCACATCCATCACTCCTGTTATTCCCTTTGGAACTCTATTGGTTCTGACGATGGCTGTTACTATGATCTTTTTCAAGGAAGATTTAACCGAATTTTGGACTTTAAGTACTGAGACTCTTTTTCAACTTTTATTTTCAGAACCATGCTTCTGGGGTCTTCTCACGGGTGTTTGAATAAAGAACTCAACTGTAAGCGGCTGCTTTTGGGTCCTTAGGCACAACCAACGGGCTCTAATTCTCACAACACATCGACCATGCAAGACATATGATTGCTCGATAATTCGTAACCGAACCGGGGTGTGGCCTAGCCTTTATATGGATAGACCAGCGGTAAAGGAACATTCCGGCTTACAATTATGAGCCCTCGCGTGTAGGGGATAGGGTCCCACAATCAAGACTTTCACATAAACGCAAGTGAGTCGAGTACCTAGGCAGATTGGAATGGCACAGCAAGCTAATAAAATAAGAAACACTGTAGCGAACCAGCGGGGACCGGCGAAAGAACCGAGGACAAGCCACACAATTGAGATCTTTCGTAGAGCAGGCTCCTTGATAAACAACTGCAAGCCTCCACCACTCTCAAGACGATTGGAACCTTTTGAAAACCCAGACCTGCTCGCTTAGTGCCTCCGTGTCGTGAACGAAAATCTCGATTGATGCGACCAAACGTCTTTCACCTTGTTTTGTGCGTGCAAGAAATACATGTATTGAGTACTCTGAGTTTGCTCGGACAATCAGAATATCACTTTGATACTACGTTATTTTATCTGGTACAAGTAAATCCCAACTAAACGCTCTCTAACAGATAAACGCAATAATAATAGTTGTAGTTCTTTACTAATAAGCTCTGGTCAGAAACTATCTCTAATTATTATATTTATTTGAAACGAGGTTGATTTTCGCTAATAGTACCAATCTTTTTGAAAAGAGAATAATGATTTTGCCCGTAAATGTAAAGCACCGGTTGCTTTGTTGGGGGGGACTTGAAAATATTATTTATAGATTTCATGTTTTTTCCATCTATAGATTTATTTTCCCTACCCCTAAAGTCAAGGGGATTTAGATGGGACTTTGAACAGAATGGGAAAGATATTTTTTCTTTCCCTAGATTGTTTCTTTTTTTTGGGCAGACCAGCAAAACCCATTCACCTTGAAATTAACCAATTCCTCATTCAAAAAGATATAGACAAAAGATTTGCCCACCTATTTTAATGATGTGGTGGCCACAACAAAATAGATATATAATTATTGATATCTCTAGCGAGTGTTTAATCCGTTTTTTCTGCTACCATGTCAATATCTTACCACGGTCCCTTTTCTCCCTTTCTTTTCTCCTATTTCTATTTTTTCCTCAGCCAGAGGGTCCAGTTCCTTAAACTCAACGCCGCAACAAAATCACACCGAAACCCTCAAACGCACCCGTACCAAACGCCCCCAAAAAAAAAACAAAAAAATTCCCGCTTTTTAACAAAAAATCCAAAAATTCTCACCCGGCCGCTGTTTTCTTTTTCTTTTTTATTTTTTTTTCCTTTTCTTTTTTTCCTTTTTTCCCGAAAAAAAAAAAAAAAAAAAAAAAAACAATAAACAAACCCGATCGAGGAGGAGGTCAATCTTGCTCCCTAAAGAATAAGATGTGTAAAATTAACGGTAGTTACTGTATTATTTTTTTTTAAAAAGTTTACTAAATATGCGAAGAAATTTAGACAATGTGATGGAGCACTTGCCTTTGCTTTGCTGCTGGAAGTTTTAATGTTTCAGCACACGAGTCAGAAGACTTGGAAGGAGATTCAATGAATCACTCTTCAATGAGTTGGGATAATAATCAATCCCTCGCATTAAAATCATCAAAAGAAAAGCAGAGCCAAAACACTTTTGACTAAAAACACTAAACAATCAACGTAAAAATCCTAACTATTTATAATCTAATAAAGGCACTTTTCATATTTTTCATATCTTCCCTCTACAAACAACGTTGGGTGCAAAAAGAGTTACGACGATAAGAAAAACGATATCTCCTCAAATAATCTTTAAGACAATCTTGTGGAATCCTCTACTGTTCCTCCAAACTAAACCTATGTCTCTTGATCACTTCTACAAGCCGAGATGTGTAATATTTCACATGAGTGAGTATCGGAGTTGCCCAATAATATAATAATGATTTGTTTTTTATAGAGCAGTTATTTTACTAAATGAATGTTCAATGCAATCCATTTCTATTAGTTTTTCCGAGGTTAATTAGAATAGGAAAATTTTGTTTTGGCTTGTATGTGTGTGGCAAAGAAAGGGCAGGAAAGCCATGATTAGAGTCAAAATCAAAAGATCCGGTGTAATTTCAACACAAGAACCAGAACCAGTAAGATGTACCAGCTAGAACGATTCGGACCCAAAAGGGAAAAAAAATATAATAATAACGAGAAAACATAAACAAAATTATGACAAAATAAGTTTGTAAACACACTTACAAAACGTTTGCCATGCCAAACTACGTGTAGTTTCGACGCATGCTCAAACGTTCTCAGTATTGTTCCAAACTTTTCACAAAAAAACGATGTTGCTTCCAAATCTTTTGTTGGCAATCTAGACACTAGCACCTGAACACCGCTCACCAATCATTATTCAAATAGTCCCATCCAAGTCTCATCACACTCCAATGCAATCTCTCTCGCATCCTCGCATACTCGATGGTCATCTCTAAAAATAAACGTACCGTCCCGACAAACAACTAATCTGTGTCACATACCAAAATAAAAGGATTAATAACACACAAAACCACAACAACAACATACAACTTAACAACAATAAACATAACACCACTCGACGGTCACAAAAATATTAGTACTATTTTCAAAAAATTCATGTGTCGATAAAAATGTATAATCATGTGGCTTAAAAGTCCAATAGATGCGTGACATTGACAAGATGTGTTGGTTGGTGAGGCAAAAACTATTAAAGGATAATTTCCAATGCGAGGCGGAGAGACAGTTTAAAAACAGACGAGTACACCCGGCCGAGGCGCGGTATTTCTCCTAGCTAACTAACTTCCCTATACACCTTCACGTTACTAAGGTATCACCTTTATTCTCCCACATAAACAATCACGATGGTACTCCTTTTAACTCCTCCCCTCTTTATCCTCCTCCCCTCTTACAAAGTGACCCTCCCACCTATCCACATGCCTAACACTCCTTTACACTTTCTCAGTCCCTCCCATCATATACAAAACCTTCCCAAAAGAGCCAATCTACTGCGATCCACCTAATCTCGAGCGCTCACCTCACGTACCTACACTCCCCCCTTCCCTTACTCAATCTCCTTACTTGCTGTCACGAACTACTCAATCCTCACTTCCCACTTTCTTACTCCACTTCCTCCCCCCGCTGTCTATTACTCCTCTTGGAATCCCATAACTCGTTTATCCCGACTCACCTCTCCAAATACACTAAGCGTTTACTATTCTTCTCCTCCAATGCTCTCTATCCGTCCCACTCCCCCCTCGATAAACAATCAAGATTCTTCTCCCTGATAAATAATGTGGGCAACTTATTCGACCCCGCAAGAGACAAGGTACAAAAGGCTAACAAAAACTACCATGTTAGGGCAAACCTTGCAACGCAACAAGACAAAGGAAAACGGTTTTTGACATAACGGAACAAAAAGGGTAGTATCTTGTAGTTGACTAAGAACCCTTTGTGAGCTGGACCTGGGGCAGTCAACAAGCAAAAAGGATATGCTTGACACCTAGTGGACAGCGTAAAAAAAAAGAAAGAAAGAAAGAAAGTAAAACATGGTTCGAGGTTAGTTTCGTGATGCCGCACGAGCCACCACCCAGACCACCGCCAAAGCTAAGCTAGGACTCCTACACCAACCGTACGTTACGTTAACAATAAGCCTGTTTTCCCCTACAACTCATGCCTCCCTTACTAGGGTCCACGAGGATTACTTCTCGGATAATTCTTCATGAACAGAAGTAGCAATGGTTCATTGCATCCTTTTTTCCTCACAAATCGAGCTCTATTTGCCACTATATTTGTGGGTGCCACCCACGAAAACGTATTGGTATTTTTTTGGGTATTTTTCTCTTATTTTCTTTTTATTCTCTAGTTTGCCCCTCGCTAACTCCCCCCCCCCGGCGTCTATCATCTGCGATTTATGCACAACCGCCACTTCCCCTATTATCGACGTTTGAACGGTCTTCGCGGTATTTTTCGAGCTTGCGTTTTTCGGCAGCTTCCACCATACTTACTTCTCGAAAAAAAAAAAAAAAAAAACAAAAACCGCCACGAGCTATAAGATTGGCAAGTCCCATATTTGTCCGTCTAGACAATCTAACTTGCAACTCGAGCTAAATCATCGAAAGCACCAACTGAATTATTATGAATGATGCTTGACCTACATACCAACAAACAGAACGGAGACCTTACTACACTCTTCCCTCCTTTTGCAACAAATCTGCATGGATAGTCTAATCCCTCCTCAACCCACATCAAAACGTTAAATCAACAGACAAGCAACGGGAACACGCAAAAACAACCTACAAATGCTCAAAAAAAAAAAGGGGGCGGCGGAAAAAACAGGGAGGGTGATAGGGGACGAAGAACCCTTCGGGGCGGTCCGTAGGGGGTCAGGGTGGGCATAAGCGGTGGCTTGGGAGAGGAAAAAGGTGGGGATAGAGAGAGTGGAGGGGGGATAGCACGACGGTGGGTACGAAAGGATGTAGTCGTGTTTGTATAGTCATGAAGACCATTTGCCCAATATAATATTTTTTTTTTGTGATATTATAAGAAGAAAGATTTTTCAAGCAATCCCATTATCCAGCTCTAAAGGCAAGGCAGAAGTTAAGTTTTACAAATTCGCATATTAATATTGCAGAACGCAGCAAAGCAGCGACAAACACATGAGAGCTAGCCAAACTGTTGCGTCCGAAATGCATGCCATAAGCGGTGACCTTAATCTCTTTTGTTGCTTCCTCCCTTGAATGATGGAGGTACTTACTTCTTTTATTTGCTGCGCTACCTCGCACCTTTATCCTACGTGTTTAGCTCGGTTGGGCCCTCAAACTCTTTGTAGGAGAAATCCTTGGCGCCACTTACTATGGGGGGTTCTGCATGTTTTTTTACTCCAACTCTGATAGGTGTTTCTCTCGTGTACCCCGGTACTCTCAACATCAGTTTCCATTTTTCCAACCATCCCCATGGTGTGTGTTTGGACCACCCTTTTCGGATGGTCTTCACTTTTAAATCCCGACCTTTTCGACAAAGTTTGAACCTCAGAATGCCGAATGTACCACAGGGAATTTTTTTTTGACTAGCCATCGCCCGGTGCGTCGACCACTCGCGCACACCATTGAATTTTACCGTAAACGTACGACACTCGAATTCCCACGTCAGAGGGCAACCAACGAGAAGACCCTTGATTTTTAACCTACTTTGTGCGATCGTATTCTAACCTGCATCAGCCACCGACACGCCCCGACTTTAAAATTACAGATGGTACGGTGCCTCGCGTGGTAAGATAATCGCGCTGTCCTTTACTCAGCTCCGAGGGCCAAGGTACAACAGTAGTTTTACCGGTGGTAAGGTAGTTACATAAACTAACGCAATCGCGGTGCGGGACGCCTCTACCTTTAAAGTTTTATCAACGCGTCGATTTACTCGTCCAAGGGACTCCGGTTTTAATGTGTACCTCAATTGCAAGGCCTTCTCAAAGATTGTGCTCGAAATTTTTTTATGTTTTTGGTTTTCCCATTTGTATTAAATATATTTTCCATATACGTCTTACCATTTTTTTTTTAAATTTAATTAGATTTGATTATAATATAATCCTTCTTAATATGACTTGGTTCAGAAGAATAAGTCAACCATACCACACTCTCCTAACTTCAACCTAAAGAGATCTGCAACGTAACATTAAAATTTCTGCCTCTACTTCGATATCCCAACAAAAAGAACATTCCAAAAACATATACACTCCTATAGAGCCACAATTATATATGGATATCTAAAATCAAGTCAATTAAATGGCACAATTGGTGTTTAAGTTGTAAATATATATAAATTAAAAAGTAGAAGGATTTTAAGTTGGTAGATAGCATAAAAATTAAAAATTACACATAAGAGAAATTAAATTAATCATCTCACAAGCAACAAACAACACGTACAACAAAACACCAAACACGGGAGGAGGTATAACAACGTCGACATGATCGGTTACTTGTCTTTCTTTTTGTATCTCTTTCTTTTTGTTCGAAGGCTTCTTTTGTCTTTTGAAGCAGGGACTTGATATCGTAAAAAATAACCCTGCGCACTTTTACTCAAATCTAAAATTCTTATTCTAAATTCTCTGGTGTCTCGGGAACAAAAAAAAATCTGACTTTTAGTCAATCCCCACTCTATTGTAAAATCATTATTCGTTTTCGTATTTTCTCATATTAACCCTCTGTCAAACAATCGTACATTTAGTGACTCTTAGTGACATTTCCACATATTGCTCTAGTTTTACTGCAATTTAAGATATAGAAAACGCCTTTTAGAGATGAATTTTTCACCTCAGCCCAAAAATGATGTGTTTTTGGATATGAAATTTGGGTGAAAACTAGAGCAATTAGGGTTGGCTTCTTCAACTGTTCGGAGTCTTCCTTCCCTCTCAGTCAAGTATCTTTGATTCTACGCTTGTCTTCAATTTCTCGTGCTAGAAAGTTTTCCATCTCTTGCGGTTGGAGAGCTCTCACTCAAGACATTCGGTTCGGGGGATTTCCATCTCTCGAATGTTGATGGAAAGATTTTAAATGGAGTATTACCAATAGCAGATTTGGGACACAAGTAAAAATTGATGGTTAGTACAGAACACAAAAAAAACAATTTAGGTTAAAAAAAATTGAATCTAAAGTTGGAGGATTTTTTTTAGAGCATTAGACCTTTGGAAAAGGTGAGGGCATATGAGTGTAATGGGTCAAGTGTGATTTGAGATGGATGAATATTGATGTAATGCCGAGGCTTGAACAGGCCGGCCCTAGTTTTCTCGGGCTCAAATAGTGCCAAGTCAAGCCACTTGACCCGAAAATATCTCTGAGTTTGATCATAACACAAGGCCGCGAGTGAAGAGTCATGCAAATATAAATCCATTTATGCCTTGGGGATAAATTACAT
This sequence comes from Psidium friedrichsthalianum, assembly GCA_019149425.1. Lineage (NCBI taxonomy): Eukaryota > Viridiplantae > Streptophyta > Magnoliopsida > Myrtales > Myrtaceae > Psidium > Psidium friedrichsthalianum. The sequence continues at coordinate 10,352 of JAGVVM010009329.1, forward strand.
ATAAATAAAATTTGAGAAAGAGAAAATTGATCAATACTAGAAAGAAGATAAATGATTTTTTTTTTTTCTGTCATATATCTAATTCTCCTTTTTCTGACTTTTGCTTTGCCTCTTTGTAAAGCGTGAGAATTGAACCCCATACTATTATGCTAGTATTCTTTATTCTCATTCTTTTTATCAGAAGGATCGCATGCTTGTTGGTGAAGAGACGGGATTGGGGAGGTAAAACTGATGATCAATTTTACGTCCGTGAGGCAATTGGATAATCATAAGAAAATCAGAATCAGATTAGACCCCAAAGATCGTAATAGAAAGAAAGAAGCGAATCATCCCGGAATGATGCCGTAATTTCGCGACCAACAGGAGGGCATGTTCGGTACGGACCCGGACAGCTCCTCCAGTCCCAGTGTGCCTGTGGTCTGTCCTTGGAAACGTCTTCAAATCTCTCTTGACCATCGTACTCTCTCTCTCTCTCTCTTCTTCTCTCCCGAGAAGTACCTTTTTAAATATGTCGCGACCATGAATGCGAGAATCGATTAATGGAATCATTAATGATCGCCTCTCGCACGACCCTTTTTAGCCGCTGTTGCAGAGACACCCAGGACGGGACTCTGTGTGTGTGTGTGTTGTCTCTCTCTCTCTCTCGACCTTTTCAATCTTTTCATCATCGTCATCATCGTCATTTTTAAAGCTTTCCTTGCCTCAGATTCTCCAGATAAAATAATTTCTGGATGCAGAGCGAAAAGGGTGCGTCCATCTTCTAGTTCTCGGCTCTCCTCAACTCGCATTTCCTCTGTTGCATTGAATACTCCACCACTTCATTAATCAGCGCGGGCGCCCGAGCGCACAAGAGTCTCGAGGATCGATCAACCGTCGCGCGGCGGCGGCCGTGGCGTTTCCCTTCGCGTCGTCTCTACGATCCGACGGCCCAGATCTTCCGTCTGCGATCGTACCAGGGATCCTCTGTCAGCCCGTCCCTTCTCTCTCTCTCTCTCTCTCTCTCTCTTAATCTCTACGTAAGTCTTGCCTCAGTATCTTTACCTACTTCCCTTTTGGGTCATTCGTTTTTATGGACCCTCTTCGTGTTTTTCCTTTTTTTTGCCTCAGCTCTCTCTGGTTCTTGTGTCGTCGTTGCTCTATGTCCTCGCAACTTCCATTTTTATTTTTTATCGAATCACTGAGTGGAACACGCGCAGATAATGAAATCTTCTGGCATGTCTGTTCATCTCTTTCCCTCGTTATTGCTTGTCTATTAAGCTGATCCTCCACGCGTTCATTTATTTTTTTTCCCACTCGGAAAGGTCATTTCTTTCGTGTGCATGTTGATACCCATTGCTCTCCTCTTCTTTTCTGATTGTTGTAGATTATTCTCGCTTGTAATTATTGTATAAGTGAGAGTGGGGCCGACCAATTCGCATTTATTTTGTTGGTCTTAAGGAATACTTGTAGATCCCAATTATTAAAGGTTTTCCATATTCTTTCCGGTAATGGTAAGCCATCTTAATTCGAAATGTTTGGTAGTGTTTGGTAGTTGCACAGAGGGTAGATGGCTTCCAGGTTTTATCTTGAAGGGATGTGACTTATCGGAAAAGCATCCCCTTTTATGGGACTCTGGTTCCTATGTATTAGCCCAAGTTATTTTTTTTTTCTTGGTTAATCGAAACAGATAAAGAAAATACGGCATGGAACTTGGGTGATGGTTATTGCAAACACTTTGTAAAGAAAAATGATTTAACAAATAACTTTGGTGAAATTCCTGGTGTATCTCAATTTCCTGGAGTCAGAGTATAGAATTCCAACGTTTTCTTTTTTAGGTGAAGTTGGTTATGTTTTCGTATTTATTAGTCAATTTGGATTTCTATTGATTGAACTTTTTCACTTGAAGAATGAATGCACAACATATTGAAGCTGTACCTGATATAGCGGATGCTTCTTAGAATCTATGCTTTTAAAGGCTTTGAGATAGATGTTCATCATATTCTTCTTAACTTGCTGAATTTAGATAGATGCAAAATGCAAAGTCTGGGTTAAGCAAGCAAGGAACAATTGCTTTGTTGGAAAGTTGAGGAGCTTTTTTTAATGGTATTGTGGTTTTTTGTAGCTATAGCAGCACATAGAATTCTGTAATGTCGGAAACCTTATTTCAATGGGTACTCATGTCATCAGAGTATTGCTTAATGTAACTTTAGGGGTCCATAACAGTGCGTGGGAAGAGCTGGATTAAAGATCAGACATCCCATGTACTTTTTTACCTTCCGATAATTTATTTTTTATTTTTTTTGGCGGAGATGCTCTGGAAAGATTACTAAATATTGTGATGAGTACTTGATGGAACTAAGAATTGTAATCTACATGTTGCGGTACATTTCTCACAGGCCGAAAAGTTGCTACTTTATCTTGTGTTGGGATAATCTGAGAAGTGATGGTTTTTGCTATGCCTGTTTATTTTTCTAGGGTGACAAGTTTTTGCGCGATAGATGGTGTCAGGACTAATTTAAGCATAAACTCACCTTTTACTACAGGCAGATGTTAGTATGATGCATGCATTTGTTACTCCCGGACAGCACTGATTTTTAAGGGAGTTACATTCACTATAACTGGCTATAACTGGCTCTAATTAGTTGTTGGGAGAACAGTGTTTGTTCTTTAATTTAATTACCAAGCTTTTCTTTGGTGGTTTTCTGATGGTAGTTTTATTATGATCTTTATTCTCTTGGAACTAGCAGTTTCGTATCTGATTTTACTTCTAAAGGACATTGTGTTTTTATGTCTTCCATGATTTGCAGTTACTAAGCTGTATCTTATGAGCTATGGAGCCTCATGATCATAGAAGACAAAAAAGACAGAATACTTTTTTGCATGCAAATGGCGATGGCAGTGCGACTACTGTTGATGAATTAGATCCTTGGACTGCATGGGCATACAAGCCACGGACCATATCCCTCTTACTAATTGGAGCATGTTTTCTGATGTAAGCACATGCTGATTGGCACCATAGTTCAGATGATATGCTAGCTTTCCTTAAGTTGTTTGCATGTAGCTACCATTGAGCGACAGACTCTCTTCCTTGAAACTGTGATGTGTTAGGCCAAAGGAAAAAAAAAAAAGTGGGTGTTTTCTGCAATCTGTTTCTTTATTCCTTATGGTGGCATTGTCAGACCTGATTGCTTTCTATGCTGTGCAGAACTTAACCAATCTTAAGAACTGGAAGAAGATTTAATCATCTTTCTTTAACTCATAGGAACAAATGATTTAATGACCTTCTTTTGAGCTAATTGAATTTGCTACTGAAAGTGTAGTAATGTATACTTGAGCTGTTGGTTAATATCTAAAATTCAAATATATTCTGTCCAGATGGGCAAGTGGAGCTCTTGATCCAGAAAGCAGTGAATCTGGTGATGTTGTTACATCTGTGAAAAGGTGCACTGTCATGTTTTACCTCGAATGCTTCATGTTGCATTTAATGTACTTCGCTCATTAAGAATTATCTTTTGAATGCCCTTACTTTGGTTGTTTCTTGCAGGGGTATATGGGCCATGATTGCAGTGTTTCTAGCTTATTGCTTGCTGCAAGCCCCTTCCACGTAAGTCTTTTTGTTATTCACTGACATTTAACCATTGGGTTTCTCTCTTTCTCCTTTCGTGCAAAGTATCCTGACATCTGGAGGATAAAAGATATTCAATCTTTATCTTATTCACTTCTTGAGAACTAAAATGGATAGACGTAACAGAATGAATGGGGGAATGGATTAGAATGAAGGAGGAAGCAGATAGATTACTAACTACGATTCTTTTGTATGGTTGTGATCATGAGGCCATAGCTCGCCACATTGCTTAAATGGTTGCATATTGACTCGTTGAGTAAATGCAGTATATTAGTCAATAGGGCATTTGCATTGGTTTGAACTAGACTAAGGGGATTGCGTGACGGCATGATGAGGGAATGTGTGACAGCATGATCATTCTTGCAAGTTTTTCACCTCCACTTAGTGGGTTTACAATTTTAGTTCTTCCATTTACCCTTGCAAACTGTGTTGTGACACCTCATGCAATGAGCTTGGGGTTTTTTTTTATATGTATCATTTCCAGATTATAGTGATATCATGAAAAGTTTTTGAATGATGGGTTTAAGAATAGAGAATGGGATTGTGTGTCAGTCATGACTCATGATAATTGTTAATGCCTTTGGTTTACCAGTTCTAGTCTGGTTTCTAGCACATTCTGATCTTCTAATGGCTTATGGTCAGATGAAGTTACTTCTGTGCTTCTAATTTTCAATTTCTGTTTGTTTTTTTTTATCCAACTTGGGCTTTCTGCTGCAATGTTTTTGTCTAACTTTCACCTGTCTGCTGCATTATGCAGGATCCTTATTAGGCCTCATCCTGCAATTTGGCGCCTAGTCCATGGCATGGCTGTTATTTACCTTGTTGCTCTCACATTTTTGCTTTTTCAGGTTGGTACCTGTGTAGCCAGCCATTTTCATAACTACTCTCTCTGGCCAAGTTTACCTTTCTTTTTCCTCTTTTGTGATTTTTTTTATTGTTTCTTCTGGGTAAGTCTACCTTGCTCTTTTTCCCCCTGGTTGACAGAGTTTCTATTCTTAAATATTATTATTTTTTGGGAGAAGGGGGTGGGGATTTGTGATTTTGGTCAATTGGGAAATATTCAGGAAACTTTAAGGAACTTCAGCTTGTCCCAATCAAGTATTCTGCTGAATGTCCATTTCAGCTGATGATTGTGTGAATGTACTTTCTCAATGATTTTTTTTGATGTTCTATCTGACATTCTGACTAGGATATGCATGCCCAGGGAACTCTGAAGTCTTAAAAGACCTTGTTTATTACTTATCTCTGCCATAACCAAAGTGTTTAACTGACATCATATTGCAATATGTTCCAGAAGCGTGATGATGCTCGACAATTCATGAAGTTTCTCCATCCTCATCTGGGTGTCGGTAATGATTCCATTCGGACCTACTGTCATGATGCATTAGTTAGGCCTTTTAAGGGTTCTTGTGTAGATGAAGTATAGTCTTAAAAATTCATTTTGTTACATTAATTTGATTGGTTGGACTTGGGACTGAGTGAAATCTGTTTGAACTTTGCAGAACTTCCTGAACGATCGTACGGAGCTGACTGCAGGATTTATCTGCCAGAAAATCCTACGAGCAGGTTTAAGAATGTTTATGTATGATTTCTTCCTGAATGGTCATTTTATCTTCCCTTGCTTTAAGTCTTATCTTAGGGAACGTCTATCTGATTGTTTTCCTTAATGCCATTCCCTTTCCAGGATACGCTGTTTGATGAATTTGTAATTGCACACATCTTTGGCTGGTGGGGAAAAGCGATATTGATTCGTAATCAGCCACTTCTGTGGGTGCTTTCAATTGGATTTGAGTTTATGGAGGTTTGTGCTTTTGGCTTCATGCGTGTGCTTATGTGGACGCAAGCATGTGAATGCCCCCTCTTGTGCTTGTCTAGAGTGGTGGAATGTTTCCTGTTCTCTACTTTTAATGAGACTATTGTTTTCTTCAATTAAGTTGCTTTCCTCTTTTGTTTCAGCTCACATTTCGTCACATGTTACCCAACTTCAATGAGTGCTGGTGGGACAGCATTGTTCTGGATATATTAATATGCAACTGGTTTGGTCAGTTTTTTTCCTTCCCTTTCTTAGGTTCTCTATTAGTTTCCTCCAATGGGTCATTGTAGTTTAAGAATTTCTATATGTGTGCATGTAATGATGTATAAATTGGTCTTGTAAAAGAAGTTCTACCTATTTTCTTGATTTTATCTGACAGGATTTGTCTGCTTGGGTAATTTGTTGAGCTTTGTCACAAATGTACTGGCTTGTTTGTATGATTGTGTAGCTCCTGTATCATTTGTGTTACAGAGACTGTTGTTGCCTTGCTGACAAGCATTGTATAATTAACATGCTTCATGAATTATATTACTCAAATTTCTAATGGTCTTTGGCGATGTAATGTCTTTGACTTTTGACACAATTGACAGATTAACTGCGCGAAGGAACTGTTTGATTCTTAGTTAAGCATTTGGTGACTAGTTTTCTGCTTCAACTTTCAGGTATTTGGGCTGGAATGCATACTGTTAGGTATTTTGATGGGAAGACATATGAATGGGTCGGTATAAGTCGACAGCCTAATGTCATAGGGAAGGTATGGTTCTGAATTTGAACAGAGTAATTTACAGCTTGGACATGGTAATTTGGTTCTCATTTTCGCAAATTGATATTTTGCAATTCAAGGATAAAAGTCATGAGCATGATCAGAGGACACATCTGAAGAATATTTACATTGGATTTTACAGTTCCATAAAAGAAAATTTTCTTCAGGCAGTTCTCGTATATGTCATATGCATGTTTTTGTGGGAGAGAATCTGTGAGTGGAATACGTGAGGAGGGTCATTTGAGTCACGTGGCTTCATTTTCCATTTGATTTTTCTCTGGTAAAGTAGTCTTAAGGATTGAAAGTTAGTATTATCTTTAAAATCAGCTGCTCTTCCAAATTTAATGTCTCCAAAGCTCTGAACTCTTGAAACTTTATACTTGGTTAATTTATTGTGTCTCTGTGTGCCACTTTTATGCACTTAATGGGCTGCTGAACTTTGCTTTTTAGGTTAAACGGACATTGGGACAATTTACCCCAGCTCAGTGGGACAAAGATGAGTGGCACCCCCTGCTTGGTCCGTGGCGTTTCATTCAAGTCCTTAGTCTGTGTGTCGTCTTCTTGACAGTGGAGCTGAACACATTCTTTCTCAAGTTCTGTCTGTGGGTTCCTCCTAGAAACCCGATCATAGCGTATAGGTTGATCCTATGGTGGCTCATTGCAATCCCCACAATCCGTGAATACAATTCATATCTCCAGGACAGGTCCCCTTCTCTCTTCTCTCTCTCTCACACACACACACACACACGCACACGCACACAAAACACAAACAGGACCTTTTCTGGCAATGTTGGAATTGCAGTTCAAACTATTAGTAACATGATTAATTTATTCAGGAAAAAAGTGAAAAAGGTTGGGGCTTTAGTTTGGCTTTCGCTGGCAATATGTATTGTGGAACTTCTCATATGCATCAAGTTTGGACATGGTAACTTCTCTTGATGGCTAGTTCATTGGTGTTTTTTGATGGTAGATTACATCTTCATCAGTAATGACTTGTTTCTGTTGAATTTGATAAGGTTTGTATCCAAACCCGATGCCTCGGAGGTTGGTAGTGTTCTGGTCTTCTGTCGGTTTGGGCATCGTAGCATTTCTGGTTGTTTGGTCGTGGCAGCTGCATAGAAGCATGCAAAGGAAGAGGCGTTAGACTTACTATTTACCGGGCATTGATTCTTTGATTTCTTTTTCTTCCTTGTATCGATGGTGTACATACTTTTAACATCTTGAAGAGTTGTAAATGCTTGCTATGCGCTAGGTCAGAGAAAAATGCAGAGTCCTTCTAGAAAGTAATGAGCTCATGTCGTTCTCGTCTCGTCAAGGGCCGATGTTACGATCAGAGAGTTGCTTCTATGATTTTGCGACATTCGCGGTACTGTTGGTTTGATAATTTTATGCCAGCTTTAGCCATTCAGAATGTGCATCGATGTTTTTGTCTTGCACCATCTTTTCGGTTGCAAAACTTTGCATTTGATGAACAACAACACGAGAGATTTACTGTAAACTTTGGGTCGATCATTACTTTTGGGGAGAATTACAAAACACAGTGCCAGGAGAATTTATAACCAACCAAAGAGAAATTACACACTCTAAAAACCAAACGTTACCGGCAAACAACTACGAGTGAAGACAATTTATGTACACCAAAGGAAAGAGCCAACCAGCTGTCCACGAGCATGGGTTAGAATTTCACCTTCCCCTCACAAGAAAATACATTGATTTGATTAATTAGTCCGTGGCTAAGCATGTCATAAACGAGTCAAATGATTCAGCTCTCGAATCATGCTTATTGTTCGTGGACGACGAGATACGAACATGATGAAATGAATCTAAACATACTGCAAGCATGTGACATTTAAGAAAGTTGACTATTCCAGTGCCTTGGTCACCATGCAAAATATGTCAATTCAAAATATATTAATATGAAAATTTCAATTTCTTTATAAGGCTAAGCACACTTTTTTGAGTTTATATTGTAGATTCGAGAACGTTTGAATCGCATTTTAGCTGCGGATAATACCACACGACGGGTCAAACGACGTCGGCGAGCAATCAAGCTTTGATTTTTTTTCTTTTTTCTTGTTTGTCGGAAAGCTTTTATTTCAATTGTAGGATTTCTCCGAACCTCTTTCTCAGCCAATCGCTCCAAACAAGCAGCTTCAGATTATTTCTTCTTCTTCTTCTTGTTCTTCTTCGTGCAACAGAGACACCTGCAATTTCCTGCCCTGAAATCGAAAGTCGGAAGATGGGGAGTACGAGCGCTGGTCTCTTCCCTCATTTGCAGCTCAGCAACTGCTGCTTCAACCCTCTTAGTTCCACGAGGAGAAGCGGCCTGAGCTCGCTTCGCTTCAGTAGCTCAAGAAGAACGAGATTGAGATTGGGTTTGAGCAGTTTGAGGAGTCGCAAGGGTTTCGGTGAAGTTGTTTGCTTTGCCTTTGAGGATGATGATGGCGGGAATAAGCAACCCGAGTTGGGCACTAGTGGCAGCGTTGGCTCGGCCGTGGAAGATAGACCTAGTAAAGTGCTGAATTCAGTCGCTTTATTTATTTATTATTGTTTTGTACCCTGTGATGTGTTTTTTTATTTTTTTGGGGGGGGGGGGGGGGGTCGAACCCTGTGATGTGTTGGCAACTGGTGATTGTGCTCTTTTTTGGCTGTTGAAAGATCGGGTGTCCTTGGATAGAAGGAGGTAATGAATTGCGAATTGGTATTGGATTTGTTGGTTCTTGTTGAAGAATACTAATTGGGAAATGTCCTTATTAGGCATAGAGTAATCTAATTTCAAAGGGTGATTTGCTCATGTACAAGAAGTTGAACGAAGGAAATGGTGGATTGGGGTTGATGTCGGCAAATGCAATTTCATAGCACATGTCCGATTATTTAGTTCTTGCTTTTCCTGTTATTAGACAATCTCTTATAGGTTAAGATTATTTTAGCTTAACTGCCTCTTGTTCAGATTGATTTCTGTGCTATGTGTTTGGTCAAATGGTGTTGTCATATCTGGGACCATCTTTAGAGGTTGTTCCTGGAACACTTATTTCTTGCTACATTTTTGGTGAAATTGTGTTGTCCTATAGGGCACCAAGTGGAGAGGTTCTCCTTATGTATTATTTAACACAAAACAAATTGCATTCTTCGTATCCTGGGTGCTTCCTACTTCACTGGCAATCACTCTGTTATCTTAGTGTCTGTTTGTGGTTGCTATGTCTTTTCATTCCTTTGTGATGTGTATATGCAGCATAGATGAGTAGGTTTGATTTGAAGTGATTTTAGCTTTTAGCTGTGTTAAACAGTACACTGTACAGGCGTCTTTTCTTTTCTTTCCTTTCTGTTGCATAAATTCACCTATGTTCATTCAAACCTAAAACCGGAAAAAGAATTACGATGTTGCAGCTGTGCAACAACCAATTTGCACTTTCCATCTGTATTGTCTGTCACTAAAAACATGTTTCTTTTACAGCCTGTATATGCAGGCTAAATCTTTACAATTTTTCTGCTAATCTAATACTTCATTGCAGTTTATTAGTTATCGAAGCCATACGTTTGATTAATGGATATAGTGCGCTTGTCTAAATTACATCTGCAGTAAAACTGTAAGCTGACATCGCATTAGTGAATGATGCAGGTGAGGCTGATACCTTGAGGCAAGAGAACGTTGAGACCTTTAACCAAGATGATGGAAGAAGTCCCCTTTATGATCTTCTGTATCCTGATAAAGAGCTCCTCCCAGATGACAAGGAAATGAGTATATTTGATCATCTTGAAGAGCTGAGACAACGATTATTTGTGTCTTTTATGGCAGTCGGTGCTGCTATTTTGGGATGCTTTGCTTTCTCAAAAGAGTTAGTAGTGATTCTGGAAGCGCCCGTTAAAACACAAGGTGTTAGGTTTCTGCAACTGGCTCCTGGTGAATTCTTCTTTACAACTTTGAAGGTTTCTTCTTCCTCTCTCTCTCTCTCTCTCTCTCTCTCTCTCACGCATGCACACACAGAATTGATGAGCCAATATCCATGTATCTTTTGTACAAGTCAAGCGATTCCATCATCAACCAGAATAGTTGTACCAGTTCATTAGTAAGCAGATTGTGTTTGTTAGGTCTGCTTGCACAATGAAATTATTTATTATGTGAACCTGCCAATGGGGTGGACTCCTGTTGCTTCGTTGTCTGAATCAACAGATTGCGGGACTTGAGTTGGCAATTCTAACATAACAATATATGCCTGAGCTCTTTCGTATTATCGAGTTTTATAAACAGCAGAAGAGTCTATATTTAGCATTTATGGAGTATTTACTTGATTGTGTTCACATTTTTTCATGCCTTGATCAAACCATGGTTGGGTGATCTGTATATGATGATGGCGTGCTGTTACAATTTAAGTATTTTATTCATACTGTAGGTTTCTGGATACTGCGGTCTTCTCCTAGGAAGCCCCGTTATTCTCTACGAGATCATAGCCTTTGTTCTTCCAGGTCTAACAAAAGCAGAAAGGAGGTTCCTTGGGCCTATTGTTTTAGGGTCTTCTGTGCTTTTCTATGCTGGCATTGTGTTCTCCTACCTAATTCTCACTCCAGCAGCCTTGAATTTCTTTGTGAGTTATGCGGAAGGGGCCGTTGAGTCACTGTGGTCCATTGATCAATACTTTGAGTTTGTGCTAGTGCTCATGTTCAGCACTGGTCTATCTTTTCAGGTAAAACTTTAGTTTGCAAGTTTATAGAATGATACGAGTTTGCTGCTTTCTTTTGTCTCCCTAAAATTTGTTTCGTGGGGACTTTTACGTGTCTGAGTGTTGCGTTAACCATGGAGACTTTTAATTTTCTTTTGGGAGTCTTTGTGAAAATTTTGTTAAACAAAACTGTTGCTTTAAGGATGAAGATAATGGATGGGGGTCACAATGTGGACATTGTTATCAAATGGAAACGAGGAAGGGGTTTTTTCTGCCCAATGAATTGATAATTGGGATTTAGCGGTTGATGTTTTTGGATCGGAAAGATGGAATGGGAAGGAGTTTTTACTGCCCATTGAATTGATAAATAGGATTTGTAGTTGATGTTTATGCATGGGCTTCCTCCAATTTTGGAGAGGATGAAATACTGGATGAATGAAAACTCATCCCATGCTTCTAGCAATAAGTCCTATGTTTTCTGGAAAAGTTCTACTATTCTGGTCCCTGATATTTTTACGCTTTTATCTTATCAAGTTCCATGTACTTTTAATTTATCTAATCGAGCCCTCCTACTTTCATGATTTTTCTAATCAAGTCCATCTAATACTAAATCCGACCCAATTCAGTTGACATGACTCTGGAAAGATGCCAAAGTATGATACGCATAAAACATGGGGATGCTCGCAAGGATACGTGTGGAAAAATTTAGCCTATGTAGGCAACGTTAAGAGTATGATGCGTATAAAATTTAGCCAATGTGGACGCCCACTTGGACATCCATAATGGAAAAGTTTTATCCACATCAAAGGGCTACATCAGTTTAATATAATCAGATTTAATGTCAAAGGGACTTGAATAGAAGGTTTGTAAAAGTAGCATGGCTTTATTAGACAAATTAAAAGTCTAGAGACTTGATCAGAAAAAGCGTGAAATATCATTATTGATAAGTAGAAATTTTCCTTGTTTTTTGACCAAGTGTTTCTAGCAATAATTTTGTTCGACATGATTGATATAAGAAATTATTAGAAAACAGCTCTAGTTTAGTTTCATCCTTCATTTCTCCGTTTCCCTGTTCAGCTAATAAGATTAGTCAATAATCGTGGTATTGTGTGCTAGAGAATGGAAATTTAGACATCAACCATAACCTCTACCAATGTATGCCCATTCTTTGAAAGCTGAATAGTAAAGCAAAATCAATACTAGGAACTGGCTGTGGAGTCTTTCCTGTCAATGACGAGATATTCCTCATGAAAGGTATATATGACTTCATTCGACTAAAGAGCGAAATTTGCGGTTCTGGTTCTGCTTTACTCGGGTCTTTTCTACAGCTTTGGGCAACTCCTGATATTTTTCACTTGTCCTTCAGGTTCCAGTAATACAGCTCCTTCTAGGACAAGTCGGTCTAGTAACAGGAGACCAAATGCTGTCCATTTGGAGATATGTAATTGTAGGTGCGGTCATAGCTGCTGCTGTATTAACACCATCAACAGATCCTCTTACTCAAATGCTGCTGGCAACACCTCTTCTTGGTCTGTACTTGGGTGGCGCATGGGCGGTTAAGCTCATAGGGCGGTGAACTTTATGGGCTCACACTTTACTGGTGTGTACAATCAGAGTGCGCGCGGCGTCCGAGACTACCGCAAAGGATGTACTTGAAAATAGCTGTTGGTGAAGCATTTATGTACAAATTTACCGATCAGTCTTCTAGTCCGAGGGTTTTATATTCTTTGACACTAGTGATGGTGGTGTAATATTCCTCATTTATAGTGGAGCATTTTCAATACATCTGCTCTCAGTCATACTCTCTTTGCTCCTGTTCAAAAGCTTCCATCGCTTATCACAAGAATTTGTTGCTAATATAAAGACCAAAGCTTTGCACAAACCAGTCGGGCTGTTGCTCGTGTAAGTTTGTCTTTACCATTTGTAGTCATTTTTCAAGTTGACGCAGGACATTAACCGATTCATTGAAAGCCCTTCTGGACTTCTTAGCGTATTGACTTTTATATCAATAGGTTTCTTACTGCGGACGCAAAGAAAGGGAGCAAATTGAGATCATTTGATGCATCGCCACCTGTATCCTGCCATCGCCATTTATCAATGAAAGCATTGAATGATGCCTCCCAAGGACTTTGGGTCTCTCTAAAGAAACCTTGGTCAGAAGTCGAGCCATTTCACAAATTCTTTTGGAGAGCTTTGGGAAATGCAAAGGATTTCCGAAGTCCTGTAAAGTCCCTTGGTCCAAGACAGGTCTCGTCTTAGCATTTTCGGAATGTTAATATTTTTTTTTTTTCAACTTTGCCCTCGCTAAACTTTTGAAACTCTAGAAATGTCCTCATCACGCTAGGTCACCCGGCAATGCCGGAGAAGACGTGATTTTTTTTTTGAAATAGCAAAAATCCTTTGCACGTGCAGTTTTGTTTCCAAGCATAGTCTATTTGCATTTTCAAGAATTCCTTTCATCTAATGTCCTTTTCATTTCTCCCAGATAGCCTTTATCAAACCCAGCAATATAGTACAAGTCGACCACTTTCATGGAAAAGGAGCGAGCTTCTGTTATTGATGCAAATGCAATTGCTGTCAATAGAAACTGCTTGTTCTTAGCCTAAAATAAAAGAGAGTGAAAGAAGGAACTGGTCGTGTTGACAAGGGGGAGAGAATAGAGAGGTTGCACATTTCATTACTTTGAAAGTAGCTTCACATCATGCGGTGGTCTAAATGATCCGTTCTCATGCAATGCAAAGCAGTCTTCACTTTCCATCAGCAAACTTCAGCCTCTAACCTGGGGAAAGAATCGATTTGAGCATGAGTTAATTCCTGAGAACTCTTTTGCTTGCTCACTCCAGGGCATTGTTAGTCTGAGATCTTCCATGGAATATTCTGTCCCTTGCCCTGTCTGCCTGCAGTATCAGGAAGTGGAGAAAACAAGAAACACGGTGGTTGTTAATATCGCGATAAAATTGTCCGACGAAATCAGGTGCATCTAGTTCCGTCCTAATTGAACCGTTAAGAAGACTAATGGCCGGAAGCTGAGAACCTTGGCTTAACTTAAGAATCGAAACGATGAATTCAAGATGATGAATCCTCTTCAATCCTTATTGATTCCTATCAATCAATATAACAAAGCAGCATCGCTGCATCGGGATGGGTACTCTTTTTGGTTTGTTTCCACAAGAATCGAGCTAGGAGCAAGCAAATACCTGCTTGTCCCAATCTGTGCAGGTCGTGACAATAATTAGCAGAACCGTCTGAACAAGAGAACCGATCTGAATTCCAATCCAAAGCCCTTTCCTCTCAATTGTGCATAGAAACCCAACATTGCAGCAATGGGAATCCCACAAAGGTAATATGCCCCAAGGTTGATGTACGCTCCAATGTGCTGCCAACCACATCCTCTGGCCACACCTGGGACAGAACCAGAAAAGGAAAAAGAAGAAATCACTTGGGGTTTCCAAATTCTCAGGAAAGATATTGCTGCTAACTCTTATCTCATCAAATGTTCCGAGGAATGAACCTGAAAGGACTCCTTGTAAGTTGTCTAGTATCACAGATAGGCACAGAAGAGGAGACATGGACTCAACATAATGGACCACCTCTTCCTCGTCGCTGAATATGTAGCCGAATGAGTGGCGGGTGGTAAACAAGATTGTGCTTACCACAGCAACCTCCATCACCGTAATGAGCATGACAATGCCAACGGCGTGGCGAGCCTCCTGTGGATTCCCTGCTCCTAGTTCATTCGAAACCCGTGTGCTAGGATCAAATACTTGTGTCTTTTAGTCGAAATATCGAAGAATATTAGATGATAACAGTTAGCCATACGTGCAAATATGGTAACATCTAGTGCGAGTTTCTGGGGGCAAACCTTAGTGCCGCCCCAAGTCATCAGGGATCGTGTAGAGCGTTGCGAGCACTGCCAAGCTGCCGAGCATTGAGAAATTGAAAATCAATCAGCTCTGCAATTTTCTTCCCTTTGGAAGGAAGGTATTAAAGGTTTTGAGCATGCAAGCAAAACCAGAAAGAACTCGCAGGCGAAAGCCTAAGGTCATACCAGACTGATAGCACTGAAGTTTCGAGTTTCGGGTTGGGGAGAAGCCCAGAGAGCATCGTCAGAAACTCGAACGACCACCACTCAAGGCTGAAATCACTAGGACGGAAATGCATCATTTGGTCTGAAACAGGACAACTAAAAGCTAAGGCAAAAGACAGAGAGTACCCACCAAATCATGACAGCAGAAGGGACAGCGAAGCTGAAGAACTCTCTCGTTCCTCGGAACAGCTCCATGGAGATCCACACAGGGGTCTTCGTCTTCGGCAGGGGAGGCGATATGCTCTCTGTGGGCCCTATGTGCATGAGCTGGACGAGAAGGGATAAGAGTCGACGGGAAGAGGGGGGGGGCGGGTAGGACGGAAAGAGAGAAGGGAGAGAGGGGGGAAACCGAGCTTCATAAGTCTCTCTCGGTCACTCCGAGGTCGGAGCGGGTTTGCATTCTTGGTTCTCTTCTCGATTGCTTTTCGTGCCTGTGTCTTTCCTGTGCGTGATTGGTCTAGCGGTTTCGTCTCTTACTGTAA
>JAGVVM010009330.1:0-28613 GCA_019149425.1 Psidium friedrichsthalianum
TTTTTTTTTTTTTTTCTCAATACCGAAGTCCCTACTCGCGCCCCCGCGACCGCCAGGGTGAGGTCAGCATACCGGACGTCAGCGATCGCCGGCCCGTGCACCCCCCTCCCTTTGTTTTTTTTGCACGATGTAGAGTTCAATTAGAGTAGCTTGCTTTAGGATGCTCCAGTTGACAGTTGCTTCTATTGGATATATGATGGCATGATGTGGTATTAGTTTGGACATCTGCCTTAGTGTTGTTCCGGAACGATAACCTACATATGCTAACGCCACTGCTTAAGCGAATTAGTATTCCTCCATAAATGTTGCATTTCTCGTGACTTTCCTTGCCTCAGGGTTGTTTTTACTAAATTTTCTGTCACCTCTGTTATTTTCAGTAAGTCCGTTCGTTTCTTTGGGATTATACAGTGAGCACCTCGAGCGGTGGAAAAGTCAAGAAACAAAAAGCAACGAAAACCTTAGTGAGTGGTTAACTATGCTTGCCTAGTTACATCTGTCTGTCTATGGAGCGGTTAATGTGGAGATATTGTTTTATTAATGGGAAAAGAGTACTACCGGCTTTGTGCTAATGTCCATCAGAGTCTTGTTTATTGCCTGAACATGTTGATGTTGTTATCTGAAGTCTGTCTTCAATCTTATATCGGTGTAAGTTACTTTCTAATTTGCTAGAAGATTTGTGCTTGTGGAATTTTAGTGACCAGTAGAATTCTTGGTCTCTGTGTGGGATAAAATTGTTCCTGTCAGAAAGAGAATCTGTTGGATGCTTGCATTCTGTTAATTTGCTTTTTATTAAAGAAAGGTGATAGCCTGACTGATTGATATTTCTGCATCGCCATTCACTCTAATTAGTGGCTAGTTATTTCTGTAACCAAAGAGCAGTTGCATTTCGAACAATGGGGTACCAGGTGTTGCTGTTGAGAAAAACTAGGTATCTTGGAAATTGTAGTTCTACATCGCCGACCATGTTATTGATGAGCTTGGCGTATGATCACAAGTGCGTTATAAGGCTCACGTGTGTGCGTATTCAATCTGTATGTGACTTGCAAAGAACTTATCCAAGTTTGTTCCCGTCCCTCGATTCCCCTCCAATATCCCATCCATGATTTTGCATTTGTTTGCCAGTGTCCACATTGTGCTTAGTGTTATAGAGTTGCACACGTCAGGAGCATAGTCTTTTCCCCCTTTGCAGTGTAGAAAAAGGATGTTTCCACGAGCACTTTTTTATTATTTTCCATTTGCTAGAGAAATGGGAGAATATAAAAGTTGTGGCAGGATCGAAGGACGATCCCATCTCTTGTCCTCTTCCGTTAATGTTTTGTTCGTCGTTTTTAGGATCGTTCCACAATTCCATAATGTCTGTGGACGAAGTCTCTAATGATGGTGTCCATTCGAAGTGTTACCTTGGCAATTATACTGACCAACGTGGACCATTGAGTACATGGATATGTTTCACACACGAGATGCGTCAGTGGTTCCTTTCTCATGTAGAAAGTGCGTCTTTCCATTCGTAGTTTTTTGTTTTTTTGCCTTTCTTGACTGGTTTTAAACTGAAGTAAGTGCATGGACCATCTATTCTTCAATCCAATTATTGCTCAAGTATCCCATGTCTATTTTATTCGTTGCAAGGCGGATGCTTTTGGCTCTCTTTGGGAGGGTGTATTGAAGAGGAAAAAAGATGTTTCCGAGAGGGCTCTTGATTGATGTCGTTTGCGACAATCCTTAAAAAATTGACATTGAAAACGGAGGAAGTAGTAGGGTTTCCCAAGATTTTATCGCGTATAGAACTTCAAAATTAAACGTTTCATTGTTTGCTCTTCATCTACTTTGCACACTTCGTGTTTCCCAACTGTAAATTTGTAAGATATAAGGTATGATCAAACTTCATTTCTTTCCAATTATTGTGTCTAAGAACAGAAGCTCACGCATCAAATGCAATAATAGTCCATTATGGGAGTGGGGTATCTACCCAATCAATAATCTTCGTTCTATTGAACAGTTATGCCTGAGGAAATGAAAGAATTGTGATATGGCGCAGTGCTGCAGAGCCCACGCTTTACTCCTGAATAATAAGATCTGAAGGCTCATCCATCCTGGGTGGCTGCAGAGGAACGGTAGACAGGTCGGATACATCACCACCACCTATCTTTTACGGTCGATTTCATGATGAGGAGTTTCATTTTAATGTTAGATGGAACCCTACTCGTGGCGAAACCATACTCACACTGCTCAAAATCCTACTTCGCCATTCGTGCCGAAAAGGGCTCACAGGCAACCGTCGGACCTCCCACACTTAGTTTATTGTCTCGAAACACTCCCTCCTGTGAAAGCTACACACGCCACATGCTATAACACTTCGGAGGAAACCCTGCTTGTGCTTAATCTATTTTTCCACATGGGCTCTCTCTTTTTGCACGTACACATGAATACAGCTACAGTGGACAAGTGGTGCGAACCCATGAAAGGCTCACGGCACCAAAAATAGTGATCAATTGCAAGAAAAAAGCATCTCCATGTCAACCAATGCGTTTTTACATCTATGTGCTTCCGCCATACTAAGAAGCGTCAACACTTCCTAGAAACATTTTGTCACATCAAACTTTGAAAAACCTTACCAGAATTTGCCTTCCCCACAAAGAGAAGTGCCAAAAAAGCAGGGACATGAAAGGGAAAGAGCAGTGATGAAGCCAACTTCCCCTACTAAGACATCAAGGGGAAGAGCGCCTTAAGAAAACTTGAAATGCTCTCAACAAAAGAGTGACGTATGCAGTTCATAGTCTAGAATCCCAGTCCATACTGGTGATGCTAGCCATTGCCCTCTTCTGTTTCTGTTTTAATTCTATTTATTAATAGGTCTCCATCTAATCAAGAATTTCCAAACGAGTCTCCAAGTTAAAACAATGTGTTTTCAAAAATTACAAGAGTGAAAATAACCATTTCAAATACAAATCGTATGTTTGAAATGTACCAAATGATAATCTCTTTTGCCTTTCCCTCAGAGGCCACGATCTTCTATAATCTCCATTTACGACTATCTAAGATCACTAGGTAGGAACTGAGAAGTAGTTTTGACAGGACATGCAGGAGATCCAAGCTACGGAAGTCAAACAGAGCATCTAAAACTTGTCATCACCCCACACGACTTCAGACTCCGCTAACTAGGCAGACCTGGCAAGCTTAGGCGATGAAAAGCTTTGAATTCTGTGTAACCCATAAAAGATGCCCTACCATACCATCTCACGTCAAGACACCAGCTTGGCATTTCCATTCCCACATGAATATCAAAAGAATGTCTATTTACAGATGCTGCCACCAGAAAGCAACATACGACCGGGTACACAACTAGTTTATGCACATGCAATTTGGTCCAACTAGAGAGGAGAGAGAGAGAGAGAGACTTGTACATCTCTGTTATACAAGTGGCACAAGTCAGAAATATAGTGCCTTGCAGAGCTTGAGTCGATATCTGTGGACAATAGGGGCACTTAAAGGACTTAGAGAGGTTCTTTGACATCTCACTATTGACTGCTTGCAGAGAACATGTCCACAGGGCATTAGCATGGTGGATTATCATCTGTAGCTTGCTCCTTGGACACCGGACACACAAATATGGAGTGAAACTGAAACGCATCATCCAACTCAACGGAACTGGCAATTGCTTCATTGACTGCCACTCTTGCTTCTTCCCCAATCACGTACATGAACTTTAAGAGTTGGGGCAAAGCCTGGACGCCAGCAGCTATAGTCACGCCAAAAGGGCTCTCAAAGGATTGTCCCAGAATACTGCAAAACTGCCTAGTTGTTCTTCGGCCAAATTTGTCCCAGTTAGCAGGGGATAGTAAATCATGGTATGTGGGACTGTTCTAGCTTGCCAGCAAACACGAGACAACACATAACGCCTCCCTAGTTCAACATGTGGTCAGACACAAAGATGCCGAGTGGATCCTTGCGTACTTAAGGGCCTTCATCCTTGTCTCCCCTTCGTAGTATCTCCACAAACTGCATTTTGATGAAGTTTTACTTCGAGGTCGGACCCATTTGCTTTAAGTTTACTACAGTTGGAAGTAGCCCACTTCAGTGCTGGTTTATAGATTTCGACTCTTCATGCTTCAAGTATCTGATACATCTCTACATATGGAGACCTTATTGAAGTGATAGATTCTGGCTCCATTGCCTCAGCAACAAAGCAATCGCAACATCAAAAAGACCCTGTTGGTAGAAATGGCTTGCAATTAACATAGTTAATTGTGGTTGTATCAGGTCAACATTTCTGTAAGCCTTTAGATATATCTGGATTAAAGGACTTCTCCAGAAGCTTTGGATACTTGCTAAGTGCAACATCCAATTCCTTCTGTGTGCCTTCTAAGAGAGTCAGTGGAACCATCTCTTTTATTCTTAGTCTTGAGATCAGCCAGTAAAGTTTGTAGTCTGCACGAGAGTCAGAATTATGAGCATTCCGAATCTTCTCTATTGAGTCCGAAATTTCTTGAAGTGATTTGATCAATCACTTCTTGCGGTCTGGGAATACGACGAATGAAAGCTTCTGTTTTTTAGCAACTCTATCGAATGCATCTCTAATAGAGTTCACATCCATTTTCTGTCTTGGACACAGTAAGGTGAATTTGATCAACAAACAACGAAAAAGCACCTGCTAGACAAAAGAAGAAAGGGCGTACTTAACTTCCATTGAGAGACTAAAATCTCACATACAACAGTCACCACAGAAACCATCATGGAAAAACGAGACACACTATTCCCTTATCAACGACAGAATCTTAATTTTCATAAATTTTGAGCTTTATAAGTTAATAAAGAAGTGACTACTTAGAGGAAGTTCACTCAGTGATATCTATAATTAGAAGTGTTATGCCAGAACATATAGAATAGCTCTACCAAGCAGCTCAAGCAACAAGCAGAGGACTAAACCTGGAGGGTCATAGGCACCTCCTAAGGCTTACAAAGCCAAAATATAACTAAGTGAAATCATAAAGATAGGGAGTTGTCCTACTTTGCGCACCATAACGCTAATATAAGTACATCGTTAAGCATTGAATTATTAGTTGCACAACTCAATTTTGTCGGCAATCTCAGATGTCGAAAGCTCATGTAAGACGTCAAGGAGAACTTGAATAACACGTAGCCAATGGTGACAGGATTGTCGACTCACTAGGGAGTTGTCCTACTTTGCGCACCATAACGCTAATATAAGGACATTGTTAAGCATTGAATTATTAGTTGCACAACTCAATTTTGTCGGCATCTCAGATGTCGAAAGCTCATGTAAGACGTCAAGGAGAACTTGAATAGCACATAGCCAATGGTGACAGGATTATCGAATCACCAGTCACAGACGCTCCTCAACATATAAATAAGATTCTATCCGAAGCGCATCAATAGAGGAAGATAGAGACGAACTCTTGATGAATAGAAGGTCGATTAATGTTCAGAGAGTAGGGCACGCACAAAAAAACACACATGGAACTCCAGCGAGAAATACTTCAATCTGCCAACAATCCTTATTTCATGACAAGAAAAAAAACTACAAAAAATAATTTAAAGTGAAACGTAAGTCCTATCCCCAGAGCCATCTCAAGAAATACAGACTGATTAATCATGACAGAAAACCTCTAAGGGAGAGAGGCAAACAGCTATTGCCTGCTAGCCGGAAATTCATCAACAGCACTAGAAAAAAAATCTTGATTAACCACATTTGTTGATAAGGCAAGATTAGAGTTAAAACACTAAACCGAAGGTAGAAGAGAAACAGCTCATTCACATGAACAATTTTATGGCACCTGACTTTCAGTTTCCTTTATTATACCATCTTTCTCCATTTTATTTATTTATTTATTTTTGTTTGGGTGTGGGAAGAAGGTGAAAGTGTAATATAACGCACCCAGGGGGTGCAAAGCCATATGCAAAAAGAGGTCGGTTACAAGGCAAACCATCTACTATGCAATCAGAGCATTTACATGCATATGCATGCTTCCAATATACCATAAGTGTTAGAAAAGATAGACACTTCATTCAGAGACTCTTATGTTTGGCTCTTTCCATATTTAAAAAAAAAAGGAATTGAAAAAATCCCTGTTTTACATATAAAGAACCATGAAAACAACACAGGTGCTCAAGACATCTATGCAAGAATCATCTAAGGAAAGGTCTGAAAAGTTGCATTCAAGTATAGTGAACTAGAAATGAGTACAAGAAAGACGGCATTAAATCAGAACACACCAAAAGGAATCCAAGTCCCTATGTATAACTTGAACCCTCAGAACCTTGACTCAATTAACTTACAAAACATAACCCTGCCATTATGGTGCCATCTGCCCGAAAAATTTCGATATATGTGAACTATCATAATAATCCTTAAGCTGTCCGATCACCATTTAGCTGCTTTCTTGATCTTGATGAATACAAATCTATTGTATCTCGATTCATCAGAAAGCTCTAAATAAAAAGATTTTAGTTCTAAAGGATTCTTTCATGTTCTGGTATGTTTCTTAAAAGCTTGAAGATATAAGTGCAAGATCAACCTATCAGAGAAAAATGGTCATCCCCGTATCATCTTTAGACATTGTCACAGAAGGTTATTCCCAATGCAACCCTTCCAATTTAAATTTTCTAATTCAACTAGGACTTTCTTTGCACGTAACTGAATCTGAGTTCAGACCCCAGGTGATAAGTAAAAAGGCTAACAAAAAGAGATCTAGGACAACATCCCTATTTAATGATGTTTTCATATCAATGTCCCGTAAAAGATAAAACTCTACACTACTGTAAATCTTTAGAGCTTATCAACTAAGGTATTCCTAATGCAATCAATTTTAAATTTCTATTCAACTATTCCTTTCTCTGTGCGTAACTGAATCAGAGTTCAGACCTAGGTAAAAAGTAAAAAGGCTTATTCAATGACTCTTTGCCCATATGAAAACATGCTTTCTTATCAATGTCCCTTAGAATTTAAAAGTCTATACTACTAGATTAGCCAAAGTTATATGAGATCTTCAGCCAATCAGCAATTTCTGAAAACAGACCAGAGCCAGAGGGATTGATATGCTTTCTCAAGCCTTCTTTAAAAATTTAATGACCAAGAGTAATTCAAGAAACCAGTGAGCAGTCCAACTCACCCATCTACATGTGAAACAAAGCAATATCCAAAGCATCATAGTTGAAGTTACAATAATAGAAATCATCAGAGCATCCAATCACAAATGAGGATTTCTTTCTTCAGTACTCATTTGACTTTGTATTTTCTTTTGTGCCATATACTGGGTCACCAGCAAAATTTTCTTCAACCCACCAAAGTAATACCCTGAAAGTCCATCAAATCAATGATCCATTCCCATATAATTAATTCTTTTAACATAAAAAATCCCATCCTTCCCCACATGTACTGGCAAGACAAATATATTCCCCAAAAGGAATAAGAAAATCAGGATCACGAAGAACATCAAATCATCTTCTTGAAGTCAATCAATGCAACTGAAATCAAGCCAGACTTGGGTCACAAAGTCTCTCAGACATCATTAATTTTAAAAAGAAAACTGGGCCTATTTCTAATTACTATCATTTATTCATGTGAATAGATTTTCAAAGTATGCTTTCAGGTGCCTCAAAGCATAATTGAGCTAAGTCAAGTCAAGCCATCAAAGTTCCTTGCTTGAGCTCAAATCGTCTCCTAAACTTGAAAAACTTCACTCAAGCTCCCTCAAGTACCAACATTTGAGATGGAGCTCCATCAAGTATCGATATTTGAGATTGAGATCCAGTCAAGAACAATGTAGACATTTTAAGCTTGACTCAGCTCAGCTCGAGTTTTTCCATTTCTAGTTGCGCAAGAGCTCTTGCTCCAGCTTAAAACTCGGGATTGCCAGAAAAATATCTATCAGAAAAGGAAAAATACCAATTCATCATGAATATTCACTTCAAAATAAAATTGCAGCTGTGGCTACTTTCAACAGTTAATTGGAAACTTCAAGGAACCTCTAGATCACAAGAAATTGCACAAATTACCAGTTTTAAACAAAAAAACCGTAACAAGATCAAGTAAATGCCCATGAGATTAATAAGGGTTAAGACTCATCAAGTTCCAAAAGCTGAACTTAAAAATGTTCACCGTACATAATTTTGGTCAAGAAAAGGAAGAAGAACACATTACAGGATTAATGAATTCCAAACAACACATCAACCCATCATCAATCTGATTAGACAAAGGGACCCTATGCCACATCAAATGGACTGTCTTTTGAGAATACATTTGATAAATCAAAAAACTCAGCACCTTATGAAACCAAGAGACTTGAAATGAAGATCAACATCAACATCAACATCAACATCTCCTTTATCCCAAACTAGTTGGGTCGTCGGCGGTCGATGAACCCGAAGTGAAAAGCTTAAAATATACTAAAAAAGCAAAAAATATGGGTACCAAAAAGAAAATAATAATAATAGTAATAATGAAAAATAAAATAAAAGAATAAAAAAATATAAATAAGAAATAATATAAATATAAATATAAATAAATATAAATATAAATATAAATGACTAAACAAGACACTCTGGAACATAAAATCTCCCCCTCTATAATGCAGATAGCTTTCCTCCACTCCGTCCTAAATAGATCGTACGCCAATCTATTTTCCCTCCATTAAATTTTGTTTTACTACCTTCCCCCAAGTAAGTTTCGGTCGACCTCATCCTTTCTTCATATCGTGTTCTCGATAACACACTCTGTTCTTATCGGAGCATTTAGGGGTCTACGGAGAATATGTCCAAACCATCTCAATCTATGTTCTCTCATCTTTTCTGCCACCGGTGCTATTCCAACTTTTCGTCGAATATCGTCATTTCTTATCTTATCCATCCTTGTATGACCACACATCCACCTTAATATCCTCATTTCCGCTACCCCAATTTTATGCTCGTGTTACTTCTGTACTGGCCAACATTCAGCTCCGTATAGCATTGCAGGTCTTATTGCTGTTCTATAAAATTTTCCCTTTAACCTAAGAGGGATTTTGCGATCAAACAAAAACCCTGATGCATTGCGCCATTTCATCCAACCTGCTTTGATTCTATGACTAACATCCTCATCAATCTCTCCCCTCTTTTGCAAAATTGATCCCAAATATCTAAAAGATTTATCTTTGCTGGACAAAGACCTGTTGAAACCGATTTTTGAAATGAAGATACCGTCCCTAAACAAAGACCTGTTGAAACCGATTTTTGAATCTCATGATCAAAGGTTTATCTTTGCTGGACAAATTGACATCCGACTACTGCTCTATCTGTCATTTAATCTGAGAGAGAGAGAGAGAGAGAGAGAGAGAGAGAGAGAGAGAGAGAGAGAGAGCAGGAAGTGATAGGCTAAAGTGGTGAAACCTCATCAAGAAGTATGCACCCTCTCGTTCTCGAGGAGGGAGGTGGAGATGAATGTCAAGCTATTGAACTGAAATGCGCTCAGTCATTATCTTTGTACCTTTTGTATCCTCTTTGCCTTCTGGTTCTACTCAGGCTCTGTTTGTTTCACGGAAAATGTGATACTTCCGGAAAATATTTTCCAGGAAGTCATTTTCCTGGAAAATAATAATATTTCCGGTGTTTGGTTAATACTTAAAAATGAACTGGAAAACAATTTTCGTCATTTGTCAAGGAATTGATTTTCAGCGACCGGTGGCCGGCGGAGGGGGCGATCGACGGCCTGCGGGTGGGGGTGGCGATGGGGGGCCGGCGGCGGCCGGCGATGGCAACGGCGACTGGCGGCGGTGGCCGGAGGAAGAACGAGAAAAGAAAAGAAAAAGTGTAAAGAAACAAGGAAGAAAAGATGAGGAAAATGTATTCCTCTTTTCAAAATGAGGAAAAATGTTTTCCTCATTCATTTTCCACACTTTTCAAAGAGATTTTTCCATAGGAGGAAAATGTTTTCCAAGATTAGCTTATTTTCCGCCCCCCAAATGTCGGAAAAATCCGGAAAACATTTTCTAGGAAGTTGTTTTCCATGAAACAAATGGAGCCTCAGTGTATCTTAGTCTTTGTCATCAACATTACTAATCAACCTTCCGCTTGCAGCCCCATCAGGTAACAAAAGGAGTTCTCAGACTGCAACTAAACTAACTAATAAATATTGTGGAAACTAAAAACGTTGATGTAATTGAGATTCTGGCTGAAAATTGGAAGTCACTTGCAATTCACCAGCTTAGAGCCACATCAGATCAAGATATAGCCTCATTATTAAAATTGCTCACGTGCTATATCTTGTTTAAAACTTTCAAGATTCAACCTTCAAGATCTAGGGGAGTAAATTGGGCATGTTGAGTCAGTCAATCAACCCTTCCAAAACTATTCGAAGACTCAACATACAGCCAAGAGACTCATTATAAAATTTCAATAGGCAATTCATCAATTATGGGATTGTGCAGATCTCAAGAGGCCGTGTTGGATGAGAGGGAGAGAAGGAAAATTAGAAGAAAGTAGCTAAAAAAGTCTACAGTTGCCTTCTTTCCTTGTCATAAAACTTCTAAGTCGTCTTCATTTTCCATCCAACTTTCATCCTCCCCACTTGTCTTATTTCCTGAACGACACTGACCATTTAGAAAAGGGCTTGGTTGTTTGAAGTTGGTTCCTCTATTGGAGCTCTATACTTACACTGCCTCTGTTTAGGGATGGTATTCTTTCTGCCTAAGATAATCTATCCTTGTGAGATTGCAAGTGATGAGGATCGGTCTCTTCCTATCGTCCTTGCGAAGGCTGCACAGTTACCTACGACTCCTTTCTTAATTAAGAGAAACTAAAAAGAAAAGAAAAGAAATTATCACCGCAATTATCCCAAACATGACAAATCAAATATCATGAAAAAAAAGTGCCATCACCAGCATTAAGAAATCGCTAAAACCTCACATAGAGAAGATCGCAGGGCTCTCTTTCTAACTCAGATGAAAAGGAACCTCCCCAAACTAATTTCATATGAAGGCATGATTCCTTCCAAACTATATAACCGCTACGCATAGAAAATTATGTAGAAAGGGAAATGCAACCAATTGCCTCACAAAGAGAAAGAAAGGAGGTCGTTACCAGATTCGAATGCGTCTATACAGTGAAGAGACTTATTCACCTGAAAGTTAATACAAAGAAGTCATCAAACACCATTTCGAGAACAGAGCAAACACAAAAAATATATCTCCGACCCGTGACCTGTTACACTTCATCTTCCCAATTCAAGGAATCAAAACACAAATTTGCTGAAACAGGGCGGGGCAACCGTGGAGCAGCGCTCCTTGCGATCTGACAAGCACACGCAAACAGAGAGGGAACGAGACTCACCTGGGTTCAGAAGGCAAATCGGCGAGCTAGGCGGCGGCGACTCGGAGTCGGCGAGCTGCAACTCGGAGAACTCAACCGTGCTGCGCGAGCGACAGGAGAGAAGAGAGACCGAGAGACAGGGAGTGAGGCCGAGATTAGAAGAGAGAGACAGAGGAGATGTGTTAGGGCACAGGATCTGGTTTCACCATTGACAGGCAACCTCAAAAAGAAAAAAAACACGATGGCATGTTTCGATTCACAGAGAACCGAACAGAGAGACTCCCATCAGAAACGAAAATCGCAAACCCAAGAAAAAAAGGGGGGGGGGGGGGGGGAGACGAAACAGAGTCAGACTCACAAATGATTACACCCATGAAAGCTAATCCATACCATGGAAGGAACTCCCGAACCCTGTAAAGCGTACGAAATCGATGCGCAGAGGGAAAGCGAGAGAGAGACGAAACCTCTCGAGCAAGGCGATGGGAGTCCCGAGAATGGTGACAATTTACCGAAATGCCCCTGCTTCTTCCTTTTGTACTGTACTCTCTCTCATGGCCCCACCTGCCCCTCCCAAGTAAGAACGGTATTCATTCCATATCTTCCATTTGATGGATCCAAGCCCAAATAAGATCCCCGCGGCCCGGTTGAACATCCTGCAACTGCGTTCGCTTCGCTCGAAGGACGACGAATCGGTGCCTTCCGTTGCCGAACTCCGGCACTCGCAATTCGAGAACCAGCAACCGGAAGCAGTCAACTAGGACATCTAGGGATTGATTACCTCAGGATTTCCGAATGAATTGATGATGCGTGAGGGTTCTGTAGTCGTCCAAGTTTATCACGGACCAAGATTTGCTTATGAAAGATTTGGTTGAACTTCTTCTTGCAGGCAGTGCTATATAGCTAGGAGAATGCGAAAATATATAATTTTGCTTGATCGAGACACAAACAAATTGAACTTTAAGCTCCGTCTATTTCTCGGGAGATGATGTTTCGGAAACTATTTCCCTTGAAAATGACCGCTTGTTTCGCACGAAAAATGAATGGACAAAAAAGTTTTTCACCATCCACGAAAATATCTGGCGCTATTAAAACGTTTTCCATCGACTGATTATTTCTATCGTCACGAGTCACTACGTAATATTTTTCAAATGTTTATTTTTCGCAGGAATAATGGTGCCTCAAAGGATTTTCTTGCCATCGGGTAAATGTAACCGAAAGTCTAGTCTCAGTGAAATACGGAGCTTAAGACAGCAGACGAGCCATCATGTGTGGTGTTTAATCATGTGTTTGGAAACGGAGTTTGCCTGGAGATCCAACGTAGCATTTTTTTTTTAATGATTTTCCTTGCCGACAAATAAGTACAGATGGTAAAGGTGCCTGAACAGGCGAAAAACTCAAAGGCATAGGTTAAAGGCTTATCCGATGCCCAAGAAAGGAATGGTTCAATTACAACCAAAGAGAACAAAAGGGTAGAGGGCGTAGAGCACATCCAGCGTTGGCGGGATCACAATACGAACTCACACATTTTGGCTACTAATTGATGGATGGTGGGACAAACCCTTGCTATTGCCAATCCTGACGGTTTCGCCAGTGGTGTGAGCTCCGGCAAGTGAAAATACCGTGGATCACAGCAACAAAGCTTGAGATGGATTCTGCCTCGAGGTCCCTGACAAAGCATCAATAGAGATAAAAACTTCCTTGTTTCGCGCGGAAAACGCCATAAGTTGAGACTAGCAAAAGATGGAAGAAGCAAGGAGAAAGCCTTGCTGGCTGGCAGAAGCTTTGAGTGCAAGTTTGAGGAGGTCGTGCGAAGTTAAAATGAAGATGGCCGCAGTAAGCTGCTGAGGAATTTGAGAAGGTCAGGCAACATAGAGCCTCAGGGTTGATCATCGACCACGAGAAATATCCATGGCGGAGGCGGGGAGTTTTGGTATCGAGTCAAGAATGATGGCGACCGGTCATTGAGTAGCAATGACGGCAAAGACTGCAGCAAGAGAGGGGATGAGGCAACCAGTGGTTGTAGGGGACGACAACGGCATCAACACAGAGTGGTTGATGAAGATGAGAGAACCTTACAGTTACGGGCTGGCAAGCAGAGCTTGCGATCACTAACACGAGGCTCTGCGACGGCTAATGGTGTGAAGAGCTCACGGTGCCAACAAAAGGTGACCGCAGCGCTGTTGCACCCTTCAAATGTGCCTCTCCCTCCCCCCCCACCCTCGCGCGCGAGGCCTCACATCTCGTTCTCACGATTGAACACTCCATCTGACTTCTCGACAAAAAAACAGGGACAAGATGTAATGTGGAGTCATTTGTACCAGAAGTGTAGTCGCAAAAGATGACCAATCACACAAATTGACTGGGACCAATGGAAAAAGTCAAGCTTAGTTGGGACAATTCATGGAAGGATCTGCCAGTCCATCTTGCATGTGGAGGGTGTAGGCGCTTCCTTTGCTGGAAAAGTGCCTTCCCTGATACGCCAAAGTTGCCATGCTGCTGCCAAAGAAAAATAACACACAAACACAGAAGTGTAGGTGCGCCAATTACATCAAGAAGATTTGCAATGCCAACACATGAGACCGACTCGAAGCACCTACCCTTCAAGCTCCCGTTAATCAAAACACTAAAAACTTCAGCAGCATACATGGTTGAACCCAGTAAAATCTCATCATAGTTTGGGAGTCCATGTGCAGCAAAGCAACTGTAATTTACTTTAGTTTGTGTTCCATTGGTATATATATATATTTTTGGTATCGAAAGTGTCCGGGCCAGCGCTCGTACGGATCGCGCACCTCGACTAATCCTCCGGGGGGCTAGCGCAGCATCCCACCGCCACGACCCTCCGCTTAAATCATTGGCACCCAACGAGGTTCGAACCCAGGACCTCCGTGTGTTCCATTGTATTAATCATCATTATCTACAAGAATCAGTTGGGCTTCCACATGAAATAGTCTTTTACCAGCATCAACAAACACCATGAATCACCTTCGCCCAATGGTGTTGAGCCAGCGTTTTGCGTTCGATCCAGAAGAATGCCAATGATTGCCCGGCATCCCAAAGGCTGGCTAGACAGACGGATATTGGCTACCCAGAATTCCATGAAGATTGTTAAGACAGAGAAAAAGAAATATACACAAGTGGTCTGAAAAAGAACACTTCTACATACAATACCATACCATACACCATCGATTGTCAACAGTTGCATATTAGTGAACAGCCAATTCAATTTGGTAAGCTATAGCAGATGCCTCATACCCTCTACTGCTGAGACCTTAGTGCTGCTCTCACACCAAAATCTCTTAAATGTTATTCACATAAAATCAGATGATACATTTTTTGGGTCAAAGCACTTAACCCAAGTTACTCTCAGTATCTTGAAGCATTTGAAGGTAGGTCTGCCTAATGGGCAGACAGTTGGGACAACTCGTCCTCAATTGAACAAAAGCAAAAGAGTAAGACCGCATGTCAGATCACAAGAACTAGTCAACTTCAACCTGGAACCTGGTTTTGTAAGCGTGTTGGTAGTACTCCTCCTCCCCATAGAGTTGCCTGATAATTACGAAAAAAGCAAATCAGTAAAAGATTATGGCAGATTGGACAATCAGTAAAAGATCATAACAGATTGGACACTAAGAGAATTAATGTAACAGGGATTGGACTAGGACTTCATTTTGTGTCTCCCTTTATGCAAGAAATAGATGAGTGACTTCCAAGGGACAACAAGTTTGCATCCCATCCTGAGGTCAAAGGTTCACACTTCAACCTCAATCACTTGATGGAGAAACTCGTCTTCCAATGCTGATAATGTTCTAGCAGCTACCTCACTATATTATTTGAAAAAACTTGTGAAGGACTCGCGATATTTCCTCGAGTCCACATGGAAAAGGACCTAGCTAATATTAGCTCAACTCTTACATGTCGATACAATTGATTCAAACGGTCTAAGTATATCTTTTAGCATCTCAAATCCATGGAGGAAGACAAATCTTCCGCAAGTTCACAAGCCTGCTCTTGCAACTAGCATCAAGTTCGTGCAATATTTTGTGGACATCCTTCCTAATAAATGACAAGCGGTGTGATGCTAACCTTGACAAAATGGCGAATTGTGAGTTCAAATGATACTTCAGAAGTTGATATACGGGAAGAGGGGAATAAAATCAAGAGGAGACCATTGATTATGACATTTCAAACAAGAATCATATCTTTCTTTACATCATGGCATTAATCCAGTACACTCAAGAACATCTCAAATAGATTAACCATTGTTAAATGCCGTCTCCTGAGGTTACATCCATGTCACCCAGCCTACTACAAAATCGGATCATATGTTTTTGTAAGCTTGACCAAGAGGTTCTTCCTTAACGCACAGCAAGAAAAAAGTAAAAGTACATTTACTGCAATAATATACACTATTGCCCTTCTAACGACTCATGTTTTCCCTCCGCAATCTCCAAGGATTCATGCAACTATCAATATTAAGCTTACTGAAGTTTTGATCCCTCAGCAGGATTTTTTTCCCTGAACCTGCTGGCATCAAACTGCTTTCTGCACACCAGCCGCTTGAATTGGTAGTAGCAACAAGCCAGGCGAAGAGACGGATCAATTTTAAAGTAGGGAACAAGCACTTTAGTTCAAATGTTTAGGACTAAATGGAGGATTGCATTTAGAAACTGCAACTGCAATTTGTCAACATAACTGAAACAAGAAGATGAAACCAAAAGATGATACTTACGCTAAGTCAGCCAGCGTCTCTGACTTGATCACAGCCTTCCCTCAGGCAGTTCAAGGCATGAATAGTGCATTATCATTTCCTTGAGCGTGTGCTTTGTGCTTTTAACATCATTGTCCCACAGATGCTCTGAATCCGAAAACAGAAACCGGTGAATTCCTACTATTCTAGCATAAAGAGAAGATACTCAACAAACAAAAAGAATCGATTGACAATCTTGATTTTGTCAGATCTTGAGGTTGAAGAAGTACCTTCCTAATATATTCCCTTTGACATCTTCCCAAGGTACTTTTCCTTCAGGAGAGAAAATAGAAGCATTCCACAAGGCTCCTCTTGCAACCATCATGACGAGGCACCTAAGAAAATAAGGAAGAAAATGCCTGGAAATATTGGTATCATTCTGCAAAGCTTAAAGCTTACTGCGAAACAAAGTTGCGAAAAGTGAATGGGCTTGTCAATTGAGTCTTATTATGATATAAGATCTACATGGCGAGCACATTTCGAGCATCTTCAGCTGTTGATGGAAATAATTATTGAACATTGTAGCAAAGCATTAGGAAAGGATTCGCATCTCAACACTCTTTTAATATGTCCATTTACCTATGTATTACATGGACTTGGGGTGTAAGGATCAGATGTGGGTGTGGATCTCTGTGTCTGACTCACCTTTTGAGAAAATCTTAGACACCAGGACTTGTCTAAAAGGGATCCGTGAAGAATTCGACACTTCTATTTTAATGCTAATAAACATATTATCTTTGTTTTAAAGAATTATACAAAAATAACAGAGATATATCCCTTGAATATGTGTTTTCTGTGTGAAATGCAATTTGTTACTGTTAGTGCAAAGTCGAATTATTATGACGCTTTAAAGACATCAAACTACAAAAATGACAATAACATATCATAAGGCAACTTATTTACCTGAATTTGAAAGAACTATCCTCAAGTGACACCTTCCATACTTTGCATTTTCAATTTCAAAACCTACAATTACACCGCCTAGTAACCAAAACCTTGACATGTATATGATGGAAATTTAGAAAAACAATCCTCAAGTTTTACCTTATTAAACTAAGCATCCTCCAACTTCAACTTTACAGTCTCTAGTATGAATCTATACATTGCACCCTTTTCAAACCAACCTACACTTTTGCACTGTCTAAGATCTAATAAACTTTCTGCAAATTGTAGGATTTAAAACCTCAGGTTGCTAAGTGTAGGTAATGAGAAAACTGGAGAAGATTTTTTAACTCTCCTCTTCAATCACTAACTTACACTCTATATCAACTAAAAAACATGACAAGTAATAATGAACAACCAATATTATTCAATTGTCAATTCATGGAATCTCTCTCCACCTGCTGAAAATTTATGAATTTTACCAAAATTGAAACATACGAAACAGATGAATTTTGAATATTCTCCAATAGACTATGTTTTTTCTTCAACCAGATCTATGGAAGTCATTTAAAAGTTCCCATCATCACCAATATGTGATTTCAGTTAAGAAACCAATTTACACAAACTCTCTCTCTCTCTCTCTTCGCCACCACCATCACGGCCTCTTGCTACCAGCATCACCCACCACCTACCAAGTCACTAATCACCCAAATCAAACTCAGGCATAATTCCTTCCTTTCAGAAAATATCCTCATCCACCTTCAAATTCTCCAATCAAATCTGGAGCAATGCCTTTTGGAGCTCCAGTGACGCTGTTTAAATTTCTTACCACGATATTCTAGACTCATATCGCTTGGCTAAAACTCTAGCAATGCCAATGATCAAAGAAGCGTCAAAATTTTTTGGATTTTAGCAGCTCACTGCAGAAGTAGCTGTCACTTTTAGCAAAATGGTAAGACTCTGAGGCAATAGTGACAGGTCACAGACTCAAATGGTAGTCCAAATAAGATATAAATAAATTTCATTATCTAGCTCGGAAACCCATCTTAATGGCAAGAGACTTTCAGAAGGCCACTCCATATAGTTGAAATTGCCTATGTTGTCCTTTGTTCTTTTTCCTAGACATCTTGAAACTTGAATCGTTAATGAGAAAGTAAAATCTTATTGTGGTGCAGCTACACAACAATGAATTCAACGTGCATTCTTCTGTTACACACATGATATGATACTTGATAAAAAGGTCGCAGACAATCAGATAAAAATCAATTTTTTTTAGAAACATTAAATCTTTCAAGTCACCGAATGCGTTCCATTTACCTGTTGCAACTTTGATATACTGGAAATCATCATATACTCAAAGACAATCACCATTTGCTATAACGGAATAGATAGGGCTGCAACAATATCGGCAATCTCATCCATTAGCAGGATCTCTCGGCCGATCTGATACTCTTCTGCAATTCTCATAAATAACCAAATACAAAATATCGATAATCAGCATTAATGATGGTCATCGTGCATCGGATTGGTGGCACAAAATTCCAGAAATTACTAGCTTAGCATGCAGTAAATAGTTCATGTCTCTACTACATGAAATCTTCAAGTTCGTCATGATTTGCTCTAGTCGGCATATCTTTCAATGAGGAATAGTTAGGGAAATAACCCTGTTGAAGTTGCTGCTATTGTTGTCCCACATCAGTGTGGAAATGATATGTATTGCTTTTTATATTCATGTGGCCTTCCTTCACTATTGGCTTTAAGTTTTTTGGTTGGACTTTAATATGATATTAGAGCTAGTGTTATTGCTTTCCACGTAATGTGGGCCACCCCCCATTAGTCATTTCCACGTGCCGCTTGTAATCGATTTACACGTGAGAGGGGGTTTGAAGTGTGGTTGCCTCACATTGGTTGTGAATGGATCATATATGCTCTTTATATTCATGTGTTTCCCTCCACCTATCAGCCTAGGTTTTGGCTTGGACTTTCCAACAAACCCTTTTATGCGCCTTCGTTCTCAAAACTTGCAACATTATTGTGATCTGCATACCATAGTCAATTTAAGGATGATCGTTTGTTCATGTAAGTTCCCGGGTGGTCAACTCAGGTGAATTTGTCAGGTCACTGGATTTTTTTTTTTCAATCACCCAAAGTGAACTCGATTTTTTGTAATAGATGGACAGAGTCCAACCAATTTACGGCCAAAAATGCTGACATGACAGACACGTGGCAATCACATGGCATCTAAATGGGCTCATCTCATACCTTTAGAAAACTGAAATCAAAATCAAGACCAACGCGACCCTCTGCAAACAACGGAAAAGGGTCTTGCTACCCCTACCGGCACCAACATAGGGTGTGTGACCATCCACCACTGTCGCACACTCTGCAATGGAGATCTCCACCAAAGGTGGCAAAGGTGAGGCTCTGCCTTCTTTTTATTGAATTATTTTTTAATTTTCTGTGGTGAATGGCGTCCAACTTGGCTCCATGTCATGCCAAGTGCAGCCATGTCAAAGCTAGGCCAAAAGCTGACTAAATCCAGCCAAAAAGCATCAATGTCTGCTCCATCTCCAATTGCTGTTCTTTCCGAAACCTTGATCCCACTGACACCACAAACACCATCTTATGCAAACACTCCCCCCAGCTATAATTAGCTGCATTTCACCCTTTGCTATAATCTTGCAACTATCACTCTGACCTTTGTTTATTGTACTGCAGGCACTCATTTAACTATTTGGCAGTTTTCACTTTAAGTTTAATGAAATTTACGAGGTACATTTTGCGTCTCCTTTTCTTATCAGCTTGGTGCTGCTTCGTCTCTTCATCTTCTTCTTTTATCATTTTCTTTTTTAATGAATAAGATTTCATTCTTATTAGAAAGAACATACTCTGTATAGGAATTCTACACTTCTAGTATTTTAGGTTAAGCTTGAGCCCTAGTTATTGAGGTAGAATCACAAGAAATTAAAAGATAAGTGCAATTTACAACTTAACCCAGCAGGAGGGACTTATGTGCATTTTCTCTAAATTATTCGGGAAGAGAGTTCCTAACTCTGAAATAGTCTTCTATTCTTTCCAATCAACTGTTCTACATGGAGCAGAAAGGGCTGGACATCCAAAATCTTCCACTTCAGAATCTCGACAATTAGTTCACCTCCAAAGACTTGGTTCAAAATTTTAAAAAAAACTGGCATAACCAATGTAGACATCATCAAGGAACCACGCCGCAAAGATCACACATGGTTGCAATTTACATCCTCACATACAGCACAATCCACCATAATAACACCTACAGATCTTAAAGTTCCTTTAGTCAAAATCTCACCGAAGGACTGTCCAAGCAAAGTAAGTCAAGTATGTAGGAACCTTAGCCTTCCAAATCTGCCTCCAAGAGAAATTAGAGTTTAAGTATTCTGAATGAGGATATCCTATTTACAGTCATCCTCACACTGATATCTTGAAT
Source organism: Psidium friedrichsthalianum (assembly GCA_019149425.1). Taxonomy (NCBI): domain Eukaryota; kingdom Viridiplantae; phylum Streptophyta; class Magnoliopsida; order Myrtales; family Myrtaceae; genus Psidium; species Psidium friedrichsthalianum. Next base: position 20,394 of record JAGVVM010009330.1, read on the forward strand.
GGTGCCATCATCCCAATATTAAATTTCTAATCCTATAGCCCCTACCTAATGTTCAATAACATGCACAGAAAAAACTTTTCATGCAAGTGAGTTCACATGCAAAAGTGTCTCTAATCACATTAGCACTACCAGTTCTCATAAACGTTTCTCGAAATAAACATCAAGACTCTTAAAGCTCGCCAATAAAAACCATTAGATATCAATCTTCTAAGTATGTTACCCCTCCACATCTCACGATAGTATTGGGAAAATTTTTTGAAGGAGAATACATGCCCACTTTCCACCCTAGTAACAGTCACCCTTGCAAATGGACTCTGACAAGAAAATAGTACAGTCTTAATAACTCTAATTTGACTTCAAAAGACATAATGCATTTCTTCGAGCAATATTCAAGTTTTTGTCCTAACTTTGCACATCGGCCCTCAGAAATGCAACTAGTCTTTAGCTGTGTAATTACACGATAAAAAGCAATCAGACTGACCAAAGAATACATTGCCCACTATGGAACTCAGACTGACCAAAGCAATTATCTGCTTATTTAGGTCATCGAATGAATAATGTCTTAGCAACGCAAATTAAATCAAAGGATAACCGTGTGGGCAGACGGTAGGTAACATGAATGTTCACAGGAACCATGGTTGAACATATTGAAGTGTCAAGCTTGACCAAGTACTTGTATAGAAAGCCTCACAAAGTTCAGGCGCTAGGATCCGCTTCTCTCTCTAAAAGGAAGACTTTCTAGAATACTCAGTCACAGAGAGAGAGAGAGAGAGAGAGAGAGAGAGAGAGAGAGAGAGAGAGAGAGATTGCAACACCATGTACCAGGAGAAAAATCGGGAATTTGTAGATATCCGGACAAAGTGATGGAACAGACAGGGAATTCCATAGGAAATTGAACTTTATAAGTGCAAATATAATTTGTTGCAACAGCTACAAATCTAAACTTTTGCTGGATTTTGGTGATAATAATAGGATGTAGCAAACAAAAAAAAAAAAGCAATAATGGAGTAGAGAAAACATTTTGTCTACCATCATTAATAAGTTTCGAAGAGATAATGCAGAATTTGTGGAAGAGGCATATCCGTAAGAGTGCTTTTTCATTTCTTTTCAAGTTTGCTTGTAATGAATTAATTACATCCAACATTATAATTCATTCTTGAACAAGATTAAGAAGTCAATAAACTCATATCAGTATTCCCATGAACTATCTTATAGGTGCTTGATTGAGTCAAAATGCAATAGTTGATTTACTTAATTCAATGAAATTTGAAGCTACAGTACTCAAATAATAATCTCCGACAAGTTTACGTGTTTTCAATGTGATTATCTTAGCCTTTAGTTTGTTGATAAAGTATGATGGGTGCCAAACCCTATAGCAGAATAACCATTAGAGCTGTTTTTATGTATAATTACCTCCATGAACAGCAAGCGCAGAGACACCTGTTTTTTCAATTCTCCTTGCTAGTTCTACTGTATCATGAGAATGCTTGAGAAGTCGAATCTTACATGTAATTGGTGTGTCCATATTCCTCTTCAAGGTAGTCAAAATCTGAATTGCCCATGAGAAAGTAATAAAATGTATTAGATTCTTTAACAGTCTGAAGTAGAATACAAAGAGTGATGTTTCCAGTATCAGCCAGGGAAAGATAAGGTGATGCGTACATCATGAATGAGCTCTGGTTTGTTCAGTAGTGCAGCCCCCATGCCTCCACTCAAAGAAAATGACCTGGGCAATCCCATATTAATATCTACTGCAGCAACATCTCTACACCTGGGAATAAAAAACCATGTCAGAATAAGTAGGTGACAAAACCGCTTCTTCCAAATTTAGACCAACATCAATTGGAAAAAATTGAAGAAAAATACAAGCATTCAATCACTCATTAAACTAAAACTAATTTTCTGAATTATGTTTTGTGAGGAGAATCAGGCATCACCCACTTCCAGTATGTGGTCCCAATTTAAAGATATATGTTCCATGTCACAAGTTGCTTGACAAAGTCAGGCTCCATTTTTAATTCAATCATCCACCAGCGCTCAGCACAAATAGGGGTGGAAGAATATGATGCTACGTTCAGTCAACGCCGAACAATCTTTCTAAATTTCTGTGAATTTTACTTAAGCCTTTGATGTGGGGGGGGGGGGGGGGGGGCTAGATCAAACGCATTCACGGAAGATTCACATACAACTGAAACACAACTGGGTAAATTCGTCCATAGACATCTAAAACATCTAGGAGGGTTTGTGAAAATCTGATTCAGATGCAATTTGAAATAGCTGAATTGATACATTGAATAAGTGAGCTAGGACATGTGGACAATGGACTGTTTTACAGGTAGGCAGTGTATAATTTTCCTTACCTTTTATGGTCCACCTTCACCAACTTCTACCAGGCCACGGTAGTTTTAAAAATCTAGGAGTAGAATCATTAAACAGGTCAATACACAACTTGTCCATGGATATTTAGCAAGAAAGCTCCATAGCAGAACTTAAGGCTGTGTTTGGGAGAGCTCATCCTAAGAAATTAGTTTGCTCTCTCCAAAGTTTTGCTTTCCCACCAAAGTGTAAAATTCATTAAAATTTCTAAGTAATAGACCCCCAACCCATAAATGCCCAACAACCTCATGTAAGCATGCGCCAAAACCTGGAATAGGTGGCGCAAACATGGGATTCCTTGCATTCTACTAGTTCACACATTCATGTTCATACCTTCGCCACTAAGCAAACACCATGGATATTTTTCTTCAAATAAATACTTATCCATATTTGCCTGTCTTAAAGTTTCAGGTGTTCAATATTAAGTCAAAATTCCAACCCTACAAGAACAGATGAAAGCAAAAGGCAAAATTCAACAATGGATACTTTGCAACCTTTACAAATTTCAGTTGATAATCTTTAGGTACTACTATATTTAATAAGCTGTGTTTCTCTCACCTATTCATTCCTTCCTCCTTAGAAATAAATTATGTCATTCTTTTCAATTAATAACATTTCCCTAATATCAGAAATGCTATCAGAAAAACAAATGAGGTTCCCAATCCACTTGATAACAAAATGCTTCATTTCAAGGAATTTACACATAATGGCATTTCAGCAATGCCTGTACCATTCCCAGGTCATCCTACTGCAACTCAAATAAAACGAAATCGCTGTGAGACAATCTAGTTTATTTAACAAGCCAAACTGCAAAAACTTATTTTATAGCACCTCCTGCTCCATGACTATTCACTCTTGTTGAAGTTTGACAATGCTACAACTGATGAAGTACCAAGATTGCCCAGCATCCTGCCTACTAATGTGACATGTATTTCACGACCGGCAGCAAATCAGCATTTCAGAGCTCTTAATTGGTTTGACAGCAAAACTAAAAGTACGGAACAAATAAATGACTGCTTGATAGCTTCCCACAAGAATCTTCAAATGCCATTAAAGGTGAATCGCTCAACTCAAGCAAACAAAAAAAAAAAAAGTATCATAGGGAAAACCAAATATATGTTGGATATGCAAATCAATTATCAGAGGAAGTTGTTAAACTGACATGCTATTGTATTGCAAGGCAAGATATCACATGTCACTTACACTATCTCTGCAGCACGTACAGCCCTCACGGCATCAGAAGTACCCATTGAAAGACTACCCGATTCTGTTCTTGCTTGCAGGTTCTAAAAACAACATTCTCTGTTCCTTTCTCCACAAAATCTGTGGAACCAATGCGCTCTGATGAAAGAGGAAAATAAAACTTCAGAGAAGAGAAGTTTTCTTCATAAGATTTCCTATGTAGCCAACAAAACCATGCAAGATGGTATTTGTTCAATTTTGATGTTCCTACGAAGTTTTGGTGGAATATGGACTTCACATATCAAATAAGAGTCCTAAGGGATTAGAATTCATCTCATACATATATTAGCAGTCTTACATCCTTTAGGATTTAATTAGTTTTCCTATATAATTGGATGTTTCCTTTTAGGAATTTTATTCTTATTAAGTAGCTAGATGTCATTTAGCCTCATGTCCCTGCCCTGCCCTCAACGTTTCTCTAGTTCTCTGCACTTCTCCTTCTTTTTCCTTTATCTTTGGTTTCATTTAAAGTTAGACAGGCTGCTGTGGTATGTTCTGAAATGATTACGTATTCGTTGTTTGCTCCACAATAAGTGATTGAAATACCACATACCAGACAATATTTTGTTTCAATATAAATGCTCGAGTAAATGCCCCTTTCATCAAGGCAAAGTCCTAAAGTCAAGGCATTTTCAAACTCACATTATGTCTTTACATTTATGTAAGGAGAGCAAGAAAATTAAGATTAAGGCCTAAATGAAGAATTGGCTTAGCTAAAAATCTAGCCAATATGCGTCATTGTCATCTCCAAGGCCAAGCATATATCATCTTGAAGCATAAGTAAATGTCAATGAACCTGAGCAATATACATTGACTTTTGCACTTGATGTTTACTGGTAAAATATCAACACAAATCATCAAGTGCTTATTTGCTAAGGAACTTAAATAGAAGACCTCATGTGAAAATGCTTTAGCTTGCCAACAATGATCGGCAGAGTAAAAGTCACTTGCTTATTAGTAAAACTTGGAGATTCCAGATATCAAAACCTATCTTCCCTGGAAATTTTATTGATTTACTACCACCAAAGATAAAACCTGCTACTGATCTAGTAAATGTTTGGAGCTGAAGGAATATCCATGTGATGTCAAAAAACATCCACTTATTCTCTATTTGAGCATCTACCTGCAAGTCTTACCAATTATACTTGTATCCTTAATTTTCATAGGAAGAATATTGGAAGAATATGAGGGAAGTGAAAATCCAATTACCTCTTTTTATGTTTTGAAGAATGTAGAGCGAGAGAAAATAAAACGGGAATAGTTTGCTTCCCCTGTTTGAAATGGAGAAGTGATGAAATGGATAGGAAAAGAGTAAAGTAATGGGTCCTGGATTTCCCCCTTCCGATGATAACACTCTCTCTCAAAAATCACAGTGAGACTAGATCAAACTTGCCTGCTCCTGTAAAGTTGCATTTTTTTCAGGTGAAAGATGTGTTAAAAGATTGAAACTCAGTTAGCTTCAGCTAGCAAGCCCAATTTCAAAGTTTAGCCTTCTCTCATTGCTTTACTTATCAAAATATAAAACAACTGAAACTTTCCAACAGCAATTTCTAGACTAGTAGCCTGGGCCAACAGCAACTTGAAAGTAGTTGGGTACGAATTTATGGTTCGGTTTGTTTCAAGGAAAATTGATGATTTGAAAAACATCTTCCTAAAAATAATTGCTTGTGTCGCTTACAAAAATGATTAAGCAAAAAGTATCGTCTAGTTAAATGTTTAGAAGTTACTGTCGATAATGAAAATATTTCCATTGAGTCATTATTTCAAGTGTTACACGCAATTATTTTTAAGATAATATTTTTCAAATAATTCGTTTTTTGCAGCACAAACCAAGCCTAAAGAAACAAAAGCGTCAATGTCTGAAGAGATCTGCCCAGCATATCTGCTACCACGTATATTATTTAACTCTAACCAAATTAAATTCATGTCAGATTCTCCTGTTCACACTGTAGACATGGAAACGAACCACAATCCATTCACATAACACATCAACAACAGAGTTTTACCAGATTTCCTTCAAAAGCAGGTGCACACCGTACCGTTTATTCTCCGCTCGCATTTCAGTAATTTGTGGTCAATAATCTCCTCTCCGTACGTTATATCGGCACCATACCTAGCAGCGAGCAACCTCAAAGGCAAAGTCCCCTGCAAAATTTCCAAATTTGTCACCCCAAATTTCCGCAACAGATCGAAGGACGATGATGTGAGGCAATCATCAGGGTTTCAAGGAGGTTTTTGAACTCACAACTCGAACCATAGGAGCGAGAACATGCTTGTTCCCGTACTCCATATTCGCGGAAGGAGACACCGCGGGCTCGACCAATTCTTACTTCTGGAAGCACGGCACGTCTTCGATGACGCGTATGACGCCAAACCGTATCGTACCGGAGAGCGAACCGCTTTTGATGGCGGCGCCGCCGCCGGACGGACCTCGCCGTAGCCTCCGGTTGGCGTCGCCGGTCGTGTGGAGGAGCAGAAAGAACAGAGGAGAGGACCAAGACGTTGGAAGTCGCGTGAGGCGAGTCTGCCCAAAAAGAGTAAATCGGCTCGTGCCGGAGGGAAACAAGTAAGCATGTTATTACTCGAGCAGATGCTTGGGACACCTGGCATATTAATATATAAATATATAAATACATAAATATCAGCCTTGTGTTTTTTTTTTTTCATCTGTTACGGGATTCATGATTAATTTTTTTAATGGCTAACTAGGTATATTAATCTTGAAATGGCTAGAAATATGATTTAAATATATTCTTTTGATAAATTTACATTTCAACACCTAATTTATTGAAAATACTTAAGATCGATCTTGTGCATATCGAAATGGAGTGTCGGATGTTGGACTCGCATGCCGTTGGCATATTGGAGCATTGATCATGTGCCAATTGCATGTCGAAGAGTATCGAGAAAGTGTCGGAGGGTTGAAGAGTGCTCGACACGACGCATAGGCCTTCGGAGAGTATTGAAGAGAGTCCGACAAGACACCTAGCCCTCCGAAAAATGTCGATACTTTTTAGATTATTGTGCAACCAAGGACATTGTAAAAGGTAGGGTATTTCATACTAAATTATTACCGTTTATAATATTAAGGGGAAATCAACCAAAAAACCTCAAATCATACCTACTGTGACATTCTTATGATAGAGTTAATATCATGAGAAAGTCAAAATTAGTATACATGTGGTAAATTTATCTCAAATTATTTTTTTGATCACAAAAAATGCCAAACTAATACATATATGATAAATTTACTCTAAATTATTTTGTTGACTACAAAAAATCTTAAACTGGTACATTTTTGATAATTTATTTCAAACTATTTTTTGACCACTAAAAATCTCAAATGGGTGCACCTATCATAAATTTACCTTCCATTAGTTTTAGTTAATTTGGTTAATACCACGAAAAATCCCCAAATTGATACATATGTGACAAAGAGAGGGTAAAACCCTAAACTAGTATACTCGTCAACTGCCACGTGTGATCTAACTCAGAAATTTGACGATAAATTTTAATAGAAACTGATGGACGGTAAGTTATTTACAAGTGTACTAGTTTGAGATTTTTGGCAGCCAAAATACTAGTTTGGGGTAAATTTATCATAAGTGTACTAGTTTGAAATTTCTGATGGTCAAAAAATAATTTGGAATAAATTTATCGCACATGTATACTATTTTGGAGTTTTTTGTGATCGAAAAATTATTTTGGGTAAATTTGTACAAGCTTATCAATTTGAAGTTTTTCGTGGTATTAACTCTTTATCATAAGTTTTCACGTGTATAAGGACTCGAAACTCAAGACCTGAAACTGAAAAGGTACTAAAAAATCTTAAAGATGTAAGGGTCGCTTTTGCATGGTTGTACAAATTTACCCAAGATCAACCGTTCTAAGTTTTCAAGTCCTGAGAAGTCGGGAGTTGTAACCAAGTCGCAGCAATGCAACAAAATCATCAGAACTTTTAAGTTCTTCACCATCTGCAACGACAGAGAGATTAAAAAAAAAAATCATGGAACGATCAATTTCTGGAATGAGCAGCTGGATGTTCCTAGCATACGTCACAACATTATACGGCTCCAACCGTCCCAATCATGGGTAATGGAGCTCCGTGCTAGACAGAGAATGACTAGATTCTTCATGGATGGTTTGGCTATGTCAGAGTGGAGGAATACGAATTCCGAGCAAGCCACCGCAATTTCGGAGGTAGATACGACTTCTTTTGGAAAAAGTTGATCCAATGATGAAGTTCCGGAGATAAACTCCCAGCAACTCATCCAAACATCATTTGAAAGATTTTGTTTTTCTGATCCATAAGATCCCAAAGCCAGTTCCCTTCAGACACGCCATGAACTACAAGGAACCTTAGATTTGGAAGTCTCCTGAAGTTCTCATCAGCGAAACGGTGTTCTGCCGCACCACGACACCAGATGCGGAGAGCTTCAACATTTTTCTTGTCCTGCCAAAGGGGGAACACATTATTAACCCCCTCCTGTTTTGTGTCATCATAAAAGAGAAAGAAGCCCAATTGCAGTGGTAGCAGGAAGCTTTTACCCGGTTTGTCATCATCAAATGTAACGCTTCATCAGCATGCCACACCCTAGTCCG